>PVIR01035957.1:0-16143 GCA_004026965.1 Petromus typicus
CACACACTTCCCTAACCAAGGTGGAGGTCCAGGTCGGAAACAACCTCTGCCCTCCCTCTTCTCCATGTCCGCTCCCAGATACCTGCAGCCCCGTAAAAGACCGAAAAGGAAGGATTGTTTGACGGGAGGGCCCTGGTTTATCTCTCTGCGGCTCCGAGCTGGGCTTCCAGGGAGAGCCGAGAGGGCTGGCTTATTTCAGGTCCTGTTTTTCTCTAAGTTATGGGCCGCCTTGTCCGTGCCAAATGAAGTCTCTAAAGTGCACGCACTTTAAACATTTCCATTTGAACTCTCTTCAGATTTCTCAGCGTGCTAATGGCTATTTTTACCGTTTGTCTCTGGGAGATGCACTTTAAAGTATTTCCTGAGAAAATGGGAAGATATCTGGAATAATGGCTAGGCTTGGGGGATGGGAAAGCAGATTTTTTTCTTGTCCTCACACTTGTGGACATTTTATAGTTGAAAGTTACAGGAAGCTGGAAGCAGAGGCCGAGACCAGCATCCCAGCCTGGAAGCCACGGCGGGAGGCCTGCATGTCCAACACCAGCCCGGCCCACCGAACAGAAAGGTACAGTTATCTGCAGCGTGCTGATATGTTATAAACGGAACTGGCAAATACACTTTGCTGGAAGCTGCTCTTCACAGCTGTGATCGATGCAAAAGGTCATAATTTTTAGAAAGTTTTTAGTAGCCCACACTTTTGAATGGCCCAGCACATGAGTCCATGGGTCCTAGATGTTGATGTACATGCAGGGTTGGTCTTATTTCTTCCGAGGTCTCATTCCTACCTTTAATCTTGCATTTACCTCTGTTTGTGCCTACCTTGATTAGTCCCCGAGCTGCCTCGCTGAGGAAGAGGACAGAGGTTTTTGGCAAAAGCACAAATTCTTAGCTCTTGGGATTCGTCAAATAAATGAATCGAGAAATTCAATTGATGGGATGTGTGTGAGACCGTGAGGTGGACTTTCAGAACCAGCAAAGAAGTGAGCAAAGGACAGACAGGGATTGGAGAGGCGGAGAAGAGGGCAGCCGGACTGTAATCCTAGCACTCAGGAGCCTGAGGCAGGAAGATGGCCGCAAATGTGAAGTCTGGCTCCATAGTGAGATCTTGTCTGAAAACATCAAAGAAAAAAATTGAATAAAATAAAATTTTAATGAATCAATCCATAGTATAATTTTGAGCACTGCTTAAAGATTCAGCTGGGGATTTGGCTCCGTGATTCTGGCACCTGCCTCATAAACACAAGGTCTTGAGTTCCATCCTGGTACCAAAGAATGAAAATAAAATAAAAGGTTCATCCCGGGATGGATGAAATGAAAACATTGATTGGGAGGCGTCGGAATGTGGACAGAGCTCCTGAGACTGCAGCCACCCTAGACAAACCACAGGGCAGTGGGTGCGTGTCCTTCAGGGACGGTGCTTTCCAGGGAGGGAGAGGTCGCCTGACAGCGCGCAGACCTAGCAGCGAGTACTTGGAGGCCTCACCTGGGCCCTGCTGACGGGAGATAAAACAAGAGTCGCTTAAAAAAAAAACCCTCTCTGACGCCATGGTCCCACATCCGATCGCATGTGCAAGGCTTTCATTGGGTTCAGGGGAAGCTCCGCCCCTCCACACAGCCAGCAATATAAATAACTGCACCTGCAGATTTTACTGACTTCTCGTCACCTGCTACGTGTGTGCACTTTTGAGTTTCATCTCTTGTTTATAGTTCACTCAGGTTCTCATCAGAAATCTTTAACCTGTAGAGCTCGAATCCACCAGCTGCATCTGCTGCCAGTGTTGAAGCATTACTGTGTAAATGTTGTCATCCTATTGTCCAAATACAGACAGGACTCACCCGGAGTTGAAACACCAGCTCCAGTCTTCCAACCGCAACCAGAGCCTCCCTGGCCGTCACGCTGCCCCCTGGGGCGAAGGCCGCCTCTGCCAGGGCGCGGCCGGAGGCTTTCCTCATGCTTCGCTCCCGTTCTGTGAAGCAGTGGGAGGCCGAGGGGCTGCTCGCCCTTCTCATTTCTCCATTGCAGGAATAACGATTTTGAGAAACTGCCAAATAACGCGGAGCATGGCCTGAATTCTCGCACCTCAGACATGCTCCTGTCAGATGAATTTATTGATAATATGCCACGCAAATTCCGCTGACGGAATCGGGAAGAGGTACCTTGAGAAACCTTGGCCAGAGCTGCTGTCGTGGCCATGGAGTCAGTCCGTGGTGCTGGGAAGATCAAGCAGCTACACCTGGCCTCGTTATTTCGTGGATCAGAAACCACAGGCGATGCAGAGGGTGGGCACTCGGCTGCAAACGTTCTCAGTGCTCCTGTGTGGACCTCAGAACTCTGTACCCAAAACACGGGACAGCGCAACTCTGGGTCGGTGACTGTCGTGGGAAAGAAATGATTACTTTGACTCCAGTGCATTTAAAGCAGCGGCCTCCTTGGGTCTCCTCTAAAAATGACACCTCAAAATTCGTTCGCTCTCTTCCTTTGGGCTGAATGGCAGACACTCACATGGCCTTGCCGCTCCTCGGAAGGGCCTGATGAGCCCTCGGAAATCCCCTTATCCAGACACGCCGCCCCTGCGAGATTTCAGGGCGGTGTGAGCTCGTGTTTCCTGAGACAGTGACACCAAACCCTCGCTGCTGATCCAGCGCTCGGGCCATGGTCTCCTCAGGCACTAACAGCCCGAAACACTTGTGCAGAGTTGGCACAGAACAGAGCTCTCCTGTGTCCATGGTAACGCTGGTGTGGGAAGCGGAGGGCGGGGTGTGCCCAAGTGGATGGCCTGCTTGCCGGGACGCTGCCGGGCTCCCCCTGAATTCTCCTGAGAAGGTGGCTCCCGAGGCCACACTGGACGTGCCACAGCAGCCTGTTTTGATATAAGTATTGTGTCTGGAATAAGTGGAAAGTGACCTTCAGGGATAACAGAGAAGAGGGCTACACACAGGCACCCACATGCATACACACACACGCAGGGTCACAGGCAGGACACGGTGCACGTGAGCAGCTGAGGGCTGCCACACCCAGACTGTGCACTGGAGTCCTAGGTTCACCGGCTCTCTGGTCACAGGGACCAAGCTCACCTGGCCCCTTAAGCTGGGCTACATTCCTGAAGGACGACGGCTCCACAGCGCCAGAGGAAATGTGGAAACGACAGGTTTATTACTTTCTGCACACTCAGACATACTTTTGTAGAGGGATCTGGTTCAGTTTTACTGGTCTATGTCTGCAGTGCGCGGTAATGCCCTCTCGCTCAGAAATCAGGACTGTGCCCACTGTGCCCGCACCGATCTCTTCTCGCCTCTCTCCCCAGATCCCTACCCATCTCCGCAGAGTCCACCTCCACGCTTCCCGCCTTTCCTTTCATACTTTGCTCTTATTTATATTTTGTGTCTCGACTTCAGAGAAGCCATGCAATATTAGCCTTTCTGATTAATTATCTTTGGAATCTCAAGATCCAGCTATTTTCCAACAAATGATTCAAATCTACCCCTCTTGGTGGCGGAGCAGCAGCCCTGTGTGTAAAACCCTTCACTTTCTCCATGCGCTCGCCTGCCGACGGACCCGGGCTGTTTACAAGGTCCAGGGGACAAAGCGTGGAGCTGTGAGCAGGGTGTGAGTGGGTCACACGCGTATGGCCTTGACTAGGAAGAGACCCGGGAGGGGAGGAGCTGGCGCGAATGGAATCACTACTTTTGTTTCTCCAGGAACCTTATTGCTTTTGTAACAGCTTTGCTATTTGCCTTCCCACCAGCAGGGTCCAAAGCTCCGTTTTGGCCGGCCTGGCCAGCCCCAGATGACAGCTGCTCTCTGTGGGGTGATGGAGCCATCGCTAAACACAGTCTGAGATCTGAGCTGTGCTCAGAGCTGATCCTACGGCGGCTCTGAGCACTGAAAAGGTGCTACGGGCGGTTCTGCTGTGTCTACACGCTTGTCTCGGTGTAACCAGGTCCCTGCTTGGCATCCGCAGGGCGAGCCAGGGCTCTGAGGGGTGTGGAGTCTGGAGCAGGTAGGTGAGAGGAGCAGAGGACGCCGACGCCTGCACCTGTCCTTTTGTGTGCTTTACATGCCGGGGAAATGGTGGTCCAGGGACACAGGCGCAGCAGCGGCCTGGAGCCAGCGCCGCTTCCTGGAGCAACGGGACCAGCTCTCAGATGGAACCTCTCTCCAGAATAATTACATAGTATCTCTCGTGCACAGCACAGACACACAGCTGACCAACAGGCTGGGACATTACTGGTCCAGCCTCCGGAATTCCTGCTCCCTGAGGGAGACTGGTCTCGGGCTGAGCGGGATTAACAGATGGGAACGGAACGGCTAAGAAGGGGCCTGAGAATGTGCGGACTCAGGCGAATCCACGGGCTTTGTGATCTTAGCCTCCCGCTCCCTCCGGCCCTAATCACAGACTCTCTTCTGTGTGGTATCGCTGAAATTACGGGTGCTGCAGCTAATGGATGGGAATTAAAGGAAATCCTATGATCGTGAGGGAGCAGAGCATGATAAAACGAAAAGGGAAAACAATGGGGAAACCAAAACGAGAGGAGGTCAGAAGTTCAAGGCATTTTCAAAGGGCGATTTCATGCCCCAGTGACAACAGAGCAGGGCAGAGGGACACAGTGCGAGCGGTCCTTTCCCCCTTTCTCCTGACACCAGGTCACACTTGACAAAGGCCCCCTCTCTCCAGGTCTCCCGTCCGCCGCCAGTTCTTTTCTGTGAGGCTGCCCGAGGCTTGCGCTCGGTAAGGCTGGGCTCGCCCTCCCGCGCCCGGCCGTGCACAGTGGAGCTTGCGCTCCAGCTCCCGCGCACTGTGCAGCCCCGCGGCAGCGCAGCGTGTTCAGCCTCTCCCACGGCCAGCCGTGACTGTGGCTCCGCCTCTGTCCTCACGGCCCCCTTGGAACACCACCTGTGTCGCCATCTTTGACAAGCATCGGAATCGCACCTTTCCCTAGCAGGACAGGCACGGGGATGCTGAGAACAGGAACAGCCCAGGCCGCAGGGTGAAAGAAGCGAGTGGGTAGCAGCTCAGCTCCGCCAGAGCCCAGGAAGGGGCCGCCCTGCTGAGCTCTCTGCAGAAGCGGGAAGACGCAAGCATTCTGAGTACCCAGGGCACTGGCCGCCTTCCGGTGCCTGCTGAAGACGCTGCACAACGTCACTCCCTACAGCTTCTGAACTTGAGCGAAGGTGCAGACCAGGAGGTGCGGACCCTTCACCGCCCCGAGCTCCATCTGAGCCCCCCAGGTCTCGGCAAGTGGTTTGGTAACGACCCAGGGTGAGTATTTTAGGCTCTTCCTGCCCAGGAGTTTTCGAGGCAGCTCCTGAGTGCACGGAAAGGACACAGATATTATGTGGATGACCGGGCCTGTGTGGTGTTCCAATAAAGCTTTATTTACAAAAACCTGGGTTTCTGGCTCTGGGCCAAACCCCTCACTTACTGTGTGAAGCTATAAATTGATTCCTTTGTTTTTTTTCAGTTAAATGCTGTAGCTTATATAATCCAGGTTTAATAGCCCCAAAACGTATAGCACATGATTCAACCCCTGTTAAATAGCTATCTAATCCTTTGCAGCATAAACCTCACACAGAAAGTCTCTGGCACATAGTAAGGCTACACACCTATATTTAGTAGATATGTGAATAAATGAAATTAGCTCATAAATCAGCTATTTCTTTACCAAATACAAGGTACAGAGACTTCCAGGAAGTCAGTATCTGAAGTGGAATTTTCCTAATAAATCTTTCAAATTGACCATGTTTTTCCCACATAAACATCCCATCCGAACGCGTCTGCCCTGTGTCCAAGGTGGGGAAGCTGTCCGCGTTGTACAGCAGTCACACGTGGGTTCTCTCTTACTAGTCGGAAGTGCATGACGCTCAAGAGTGACGTCGCGGGAGGGGCGGGGCCGCGCTCACCCCGCGGTCCCACTGCAAAGGCGCTCGGTCTGAGCGTGGGTGATGCTGCTCTTGAGACAGGTTGTGCACCTTCTCCAACCAGGTTGCCCTGTGCAGGCTGTTGTCCAGCACCCCACTGTCTTGTACCCCAAGCACCTCCGGAGCTGCTCTGCGCCCCAGCTGCCCCTGGCAGTCGTCCCTGGTGGAGGGGACAGGCTGAGGCTGGCAGAGGCTGGTCAGGACCCGCACTGACACATGACCAGGTGAGCAGGCGTACCGTGCCATGCCTCTGTGAACCCTGCTTCCCACACACCACACTCCTGTGCTCCACTGACATATGCAGTCACACTCATGTGCTCACACAGCACACACGCCCCACCCCGCAAGTCCCTCGGGCCTCCGGAGACACTGCGCATGGCCTCTGCCTGGCCTGCCCGCCCAGCTCTGTGCTGCCCAGAGGGGCACCTCTTGTTCTACACAGAGCCACAGCCGCTGCTGCCCAGCACGGGCAGGCGAAGCCCGGGTGGTGCTGTGCCTCACACCCCGGTGCCGACGCGCAGGAGCATCCAGAGCCCCAAAGCCTCTCCCTGCTCTGCCCTCGCTGGAGACCAGGACTGCTTCTTCCTGCGCCTGCTCCGCCCTCAGGACAGTCCTGGCCACTGGTGCCCCTGCATGTGGGGCTGCGGCCAGTCCTCGGGCCTGCGGGGCCGGGCCCTGATCTCTGCCCCTCTCCCGACCTGCCCCACCCTGCAGCAGCGCCTCTCCCTGCTGCGGCCAGACTGGAAAGCTCCCTCATCACTCGTCCTCCCGAGCTTTATTTTTCCTTCCGCTGGCTGGATAGCGAGCTGCCCGTCTGCCTGCACTGCTTATTTTTCACTCGCCCACACTGGCAGTGCTGAACGAGGACCTCCCGGGGCTCAGTTCTCCCCAAACGCATCTCGGTTCCTTCCACTTCTCTTCCTCTTGTGAGAGGTCCGCCTCCCTGGTGGCGCCTCTGCCTCCCACTGTGCTCTTTAACTGAGTCCAACGTTGCTTTCTTACGAAGCAGCCTGTGTTACCTGACCTGTGTGCTGACTCTGTCACTCCAAACTGTGGTCTCCAGGTGAGTCTATTTCTCTACAAAGGCTCAAATGCACCTTCACAGCACAGTGGCACCCGCCGCACACGTCTTATTGTTAGTCTCCTCGATGGGGTGACGCCAGGTCTTCTCCATGTTCCTGCTGGGTCCTCAGGCCGACTGTCTGCACGGTGCGCCGGGAAATCGCACTGAAGTTTGAGTGCCTGACAAGTGCTGGATTCACCGTCAGGAGGAGGACGGGCTCCACGCTCAGGGCTGTGGTCTAAACAGAGCCTGGGCTCTGGTGGTGTCGCCCTGGCCCCTCGGCCAGCCCCACCAGGCTGTGGACACAGCTCCTTGGGACACAGACAAAGGTTTTATGGTGAAAACATTCTAAGTCTGCAGCCACAGACTCAGCGTCCTTGGGCACGGCTGTGCTGAAATCAGGGGCTGTGAGCCCCCAAGGCCTCCTCTGGCAGTGCCAGCTCCAAGGACAGTCAGTGGCATTGGGGATGGGCTATGCCAGTGGTGGCTCATCTGTATCCTTGAAGAGCTGCAGCCTGTGTCCTTCAGTCTGAACTGCGTCCCTGGCACTGAAGCAAAGGCTGAAACCTGAAAATCCTGCTGTGGACTTGAACTGGGTTTTTCTGACTCACAGCGAGGCCCAGCCCGGCCCGCTGTGAACACAAGAGACCCTGAGAGGTCCCAGGGCAGTGGCCTCTGCTGCAGCCATTCACTCTGGTGTGGTGTTTATCTCTTGAACACATCTGGATTTCTTGTTGTAGTTGTTCAGGCCCTGAGGAGACGAAGATACAGTGTACCATCCCCAGCCTGGCAAATGGGACCCTTGTTCTCCTTCTCCAGGGAGTAAACTGAGGCTCAGAGCTGATGAAGGCCTCGATCCCCACTGTCTGCCTGTCCTGTGACTTTAGGACACTGGTCAGATCACCAGTCCTGACTCAGCCAACATCAGCAGCTCCCTCGGCTGTGACAATCTCAGCTGAAGCCACAGCATCTCCACACACGACCGTGTCTCCCGGTGGGAGGGCCAGGCAGGGCTGCTGGGGCAGGGCTGCTGGGGAGTCAGGAGGCTGACATTTCCACACCCAAGGAGGAGAAGAACCTGAGCACACTCACTTGGTAGCAGTTTTACTTCATCTCACTTTAGTGTAAGTGCCACATACATGTGATTCACTAAGTATACAGGGTATCATGAATATGGGAGACTGAGTAGGAAAAGAAGAAGGGGAAATGGTTTTTCTTCAGGCCTTGATTCTCTTTACAAGGCAGAGAGTGAAAACCTGTGACAGACGCGGAAGGTGTTAGCAGTGTGTGGATATAACATCCACTTTAACATTTCAGAGATGCGTCATCCCAGCACTCAGGAAGCTGAGGCAGGATTGTCGTGAGTTCAAAGCCAGCCTGGACTACATAGCGAAACCTTGTCACAAAAACCCCCAAAACAATTGAACAATTCAGGGCCATCACTGAGTGGGACTCGACGGCCCCCGACTCTAGTTCTTCCTTCTCCTCATTCTCCACCTAACGTGTGAGAAAGGCTTGTTTGGCATCAGCTAGTTCTGCACACCTCTTGTAGAGGGGTAAAGCAGAGGGACGTCCTCCTGACGGCCAAGCAGGGTCTGGCCACCTTCCCCCTGACTTCTGAGGGCCAGCTGTCCTTCCTTTGGGGTGGCGGTGGGAGCCTTGGCATGAGTGACGCCATCTTGGATTTTAGTCTGGGCCACAGGGCCAAGTGTGGGAACTTAACCCAAAACAATGGCTGCCTTTTGTCATTTCTATTCAATCAAATAAACCAGTGAAAATATTTAGTAGTAATAGCCCACGAGATGCCAGAGAAGGTTGTACCTGGGAGAAAGGGAGTTCAGCATGACCAGAAAGAAAAATCACAAAGCATGAAAAAGGTGCTTTTGCTGATAAGAGCAAAATAAGAAGGAAAAATCTGAGTTGATAGGGTAAAAGTTAAGACTGATGGCGTCTTCAAGCAGCATAAAGAGAGACTGTGATAGGAAGAGGGGGGGCCTGCAGACGAAGCCCAGTGCCCACGGCACCGTAGGCAAGATCTGGGCGGGAGATAAGGGAGAACTGGTGCAGGACGCTCCCAGCACGGGCTCTAGGCTCCAGATCAGAACCACACGGGCCCTTGCTCCAGGGATAAAGCCCCAGAGTGCAGCTGAAGCTGGGGGGCTTCTGAACACCAGACAGACGGAGGAGAGACCAGACTCTGCACACTTGAAGGGAGGGCAAGTTCAGTAAACTGCTTTCTGCGTGAAGTATGAAGAGGGGCCCAGAGTCAGATTTTCAGGGGCATCACTGGGAGGTGGAAGATGGCACTACAGCCATGCAGGGACCTTTCCAGTTTGAGGTTGTGCTCAGCCAGCCGGTCACCAAAGGGAGGCAGTAAGAGGCCTACAGAGACTCAGAAATCACCACTTCCCTGATAAGGACGCGCAGTGTGCTGAGATTAGGGGTGCACACCACACCGGACTTCAAGAAAGGTGGTTCACAAATGACGTGTGTGGGTGTTAGTGTGAGGTGTGACACTGTGAGGTGACACAGACAATGCCATGGCCCTCAGAGCAAGAGGGGACAGATCCCCCACGGCACCGACGCCCTTGTCTTTGTCAGTGGTTTTGGGACAAGAGCAGCTCCTGTCGGCTCGTCCTACCAGACCTGGGCTGAGCATGTTCTCCTCCTTCTGGGCACGGGTCTTGGACTTTGGGGCCCCGAATGACACCTGCCCCTGGTGGCTGCCTTTTCATTTTCTCCGTTTCACTTTTTTTTAAAGGTTTGAGGTGGAAGCAAAGACCCCTGGGTCCCCGTGGAGGGCGGACAGCTGCTCCCGTGGCCGGGCTGAGTGAGGTTCTCTTGCCTGGCACCCATGCTCCTCCCCCACGTCCACTGACAGACATCCGCGTTTCTCCCACGGCTCCACTGCGGGCCCACGGCTGTGAGGCATGACTGCACTTCTGCTGGCTCCTCCAGGAGCCTAAGCTCACGTTTCCCTGGGACCCCCGTGTCACCGTGTCCCTCTCGAGCCATGCTCTGCTCCCTTCTTGCCCTGTCCTTGCCCTCTGTCCTCTGACACCACTGCAGCTGGCCGTGGCCATCCTGATGTGCATCTCGGAGCAGAGAGACTTCAGTTTGCAGCTCCTACCCACAGGGACGCTGCCCACCTTCCACACGCCCGCTGCCTGCTCTTAGGTCTGCTCCACAGAAATATCTATGTAGGTGAAAACCCATCTTTAAAATGTGAGAGGAGGAGGAAGAAGAAAAAGATGTTTCTGTCAAGAATAACATTGGTCAGGGAGCAGAGTGTCTAAGTACCTCACTGTGACTTTTAAGTGCATCATGTTTTGTTTTGTTTGTTTGTTTCTGAGACAGCATCTCACTGTGTAGCCCAAGCAAACCTCGAACTCATAGCAATCCTCCTGCCTCTGCCTCCCGAGTGCTGGAATTACAGGTGTGAGCCACCATGCTCTGCATTGTTGCATGTGGTTACCAGGGATCGAACCTGGGCCCTTGCACTTGCAAGACAAGTGCTGGAACCATTGAGCTAAGTCCTCAGCCCCATAGGGCACTGGGGTTTTGATACTTCGAACTATCAACTATTCTCTGGTTAATGACTCTTCCTGAGAGTAAACATGTCAAAGGCAGCTGAGGCAAGAACCAGAGTGAAGTGTTACATTCAGAGGCAGAACTGGTTCCCTGACGCGCCAGCAGGAACCTCGCCCTGCAGCTTGGACAGGGAGGTTTGTGGGCGTCCGTGCAGGGAGCAGATGTCATTTAATGTTTCTGGATTTCTGCTCAGAAACAGATGGGAAGGAGAGTGGTACGGATCCTACAGACCACACAACATAAAACTGACATGGGGTCCTCAAAAACTCCAGGACCAAAAGCACAAATAAAATGAAACAGCAAAATAAAAGATAAATTTTAGGAAGCAGTTAGACAGATCTTTTTCAAGCAGAAAGAGATCCAGAGATGGAGGGAGAGGGGACCGCACAGCCGACACATCGCTCTCAGCATCCAGCCAGGTCCAAGGGACCCTCAAGCTGCGGCCGCCTGACACAAGAACAACTTGGGCTAATGAGGGTAATGGAAGATTCACCTGCCTGTTGTTGTCTATAGCATGTAGCCAGGTAAATTACGCATCTCTTACAACCAACTTGAGTTACCACCAGCCCTCAGGAACAGATCGAGTTCATTCGTCAGGGGTCTACTGTATTGTAGACCATTAGTGCAGGAAAAGATCAAAACACACACTTCAAACTAGCATTTTTGTTGAACACATACATTGTTCCCACACCACCTCAACATTGAAAAATATAAGCCAAGGAGAGTTTGAGTCTAGGAGATTGTGCGACACAAAACCTTACATGCAGGCAGAGTCGACGACCGAAGGTCAGTGATCGCAGGGACAGAATGGAGACCGAGGGCTCAGTGAACTGCACAGGCGCGCTCTGGTCAAAGCATGGCGGCTGCAGGAGCGTCGCAAAGACACGCAGGGGCTGCTCCAGTGCTGGCTAATCACTGGACATGCTAGAGATGCTAACAAACCTTGCTTGTTTCTCCCCTCATTGCTATTTGTGTAAGATTCCCAAATACAGGAGTATTTTTAGTTCTCTGTGGACACAAACAGAGTGAGAGATTGTTCAGCACGAACACGTTGCTATTCCTGCTTTGTGAAATTCCCCCAAAACTCCAAGCCAGTTCCTGCGCAGTCTAACATAAAACAGAGTGTGCACTAAAATCATCGAATCACTTATTTTTGTATGCAATTATTGAAAAGAATGTTTTTCATTAGAATGCTGGCTTCAAATATGGTTTAGATTAAGTTTTAATAAGCATCAAAGATCGTTTTATGTCCAAACAGAATCCAATAAACTTTCTGAAGAACGTTTTCCATAAAACAAAGTTTTGATTCGGTTTGCAATATTGACAAATGAGGGCCTGCTCCAATGTTGGCATGCTAGCATTTACTTCTTTGTTTTATGATTCCTGTTAATTTGGTTACTAATGCATTATAATAGTCTCTCGCGTGTAAAAACAAGTGAGCCTCAGAGCAGGCACCGTTCCCTGAAAGGCTGCGGCAGGCGGCCGAGGCCACTCCGCGATAGCCATGTGTGCGCGGGGACACGTCCGCAGCGATGCGGGGACACGGTGTGGTCACCAGAGACGTGAGTCATGCGGTGCTTAAACCCAGCTTGTCAAGTCTGGTTGAGCTGGTTCCTGCAGTTAAACTTTCCCTCCCACGTGGCCCCTCAATCCCGGAGCAGCACTTTCGCCCAGGCAGCAGCGGTTGGTTGAAATTCTAAGGCAAGTCTGAGTGCGGCTTCCGGCTCCGGCGTGGACTCTCCCAGACAGTTTCTCATTTTTTCGCACTCCAGTTTAGCGTTCACCTTCAGCGTTGTGTAAATGGCTCTGAAGGGAAAGCAAGGATTTCTCCCGGCCTGGCCCTCGCTGTCACCCCACGGAGCGCCCCGCAGAGCCCTGGACGCAGCCCCGCTCAGGAGGGCAGCTCGAGCCCAAGGCTGCCTCTCGGGAGTCCGACGGCAGAACGCACCGGTGTGCATGTTGCAGGGGCCATCCCAAAGCCATTTGGGCAGCGGCAAGTGTTTATTCTACAGAGAAGGACTCATCTCACTGGTTAGGAAACGAAGAAGAGAGGTTCAGAGGCCGAGAGCTGTGACACAACCGCCCACAGCCTTGCTATTTGAACAATCTAACCATAAGAAATGGGAAATCAGAGAGAAAAAACGCAGTGAGAAGGGAGCTGTGCGAACTGAGCCCAGCACCTTGAGGCGGAGGGATCCCCACTCGGCACAGGCTGTGACACACAGCGTCTGAGTTGTAGGCAGGAGTCCTTGGTTGAGTGCAGAAGAGATGCTTCAGCCGCGAGGGTGGAGGGGCGGAGAAGCGCCAGCTTTGTAATTCACTTAAAGAGCTCTAAAAACAGACCCTTATAAATATAACTTATTTCTGTGGGCAAAGTAAAGACTTTAGCTAACATAGTAATTTTTCTAGCTCTTCTCTCTTCAAATGTTATAATTTTCAGTAGTTATGAGCCAAAAAAAAGCTTTTCTATTTTTAGTGCTATACAAAAATATTTTTTTGTGCTTAGGAGGGGAATTTGGACCTGACGTTGCAATCACCTGCAGATTCAGGGTTGAGAGACAAGGCGAAGTGCTTCTCTGATCTGAAACACAGAGCCGCCCCACGTGCCCGCAGTCAGTCACTCAGGCTCCATGGCGATGGCGTCGGAGGCCCCGGCGCTCACTGCACTCGTGGGCACGACTGCTCCGGCCCGCGGCCCCGCCCTCCGCCGCCCTGCGCCGCCCTCCTCCGGCTTTAGAGCGCTGCAGAAGCAGGCTTCACCTGAGCGCGTCCCAGCATGTCGCATGTCCCCTGGCTGGACTCGAGGGCAGCGAGAGCAGGGCTGCAGCTCCCGCGCCCCCTCCGGCCCCCGCTGGAGCTGTGTGGAGGACCCGCAGCCGGACATCCAGCAGACTTGGCTGACGTGGCCCAGATTTGTAAAAAGCTGATTACACAGTTGTTTCCACTGCACCTCAGTGAGGGAAATGGGAGCCGTTCACCGTGTCCTTCCGGACAGACTCTGAGAAAAGAGATTCACAAAGCTGAGTAACTGCTTTCACTTAAGTTTATTTTTGTGTCTCTTCTTCTTCTTCTTCTTCTTCTTCTTCTTCTTCTTCTTCTTCTTCTTCTTCTTCTTCTTCTTCTTCTTCTCCTCCTCCTCCTCCTCCTCCTCTTCTTCTTTTTATCAGGCTCTTGCTTTGTAGTTCAGGCTGGTTCTAAACTCAGCCTCCAACTCAGCAGTCCTCCTACCTCTGCCTTTCAAGTGCTGGGATTACAGGCGTGAGCCACTGTGCCGGGCACTGTGGTATGTGGTTCTGATTGCTGGTGGGCATGAGTCTCTGTGCCCTTCATTGTTGTATGTGGTGACTGGATCGAACCCAGGTCCTCGTGCTTGCAAAGCAGGTGCCAGAACCACTGAGCTAAATCCCTGGCCCAATTCTTCATTTTTTAATTGACAAAATATTTTATCCTTTGTAATATGTTCATGTATATAGTACTTACTATACAGTATATACTACTTTAGCATCTGTGCTTATTCATATGAAGAATATACGTACCCTCTGGAGGAGCTAAACCAAACTGATTTACAAGTAATCAAATTATTGCACATGCTTGAGTTTTGTTTTGTTTTGTTTTTTTGTGGTGAAGAAACTTAGTGTATTTCTTCAGCAACCTTCAAGAACACAATTCATTGTTACCCACTGTGGTGTGCTGGTTCAATTTAAATAGGAAAAACTGCAAATTAAAATTGTGTCCTTTATAAAGTTTGAAAAAAAGGCACCTGAGATTTTCCAAACGTTACACAGCCGCTCTGCTCAGGGCGCATGCGCTGGTCATCAGGCTGCAGGCAGAGAATGCCGCCGCTCACACCCAGCGCTGGCACCATGCGGCCGGCTTGGTGGGCGGAGGTGCCAGGCTTGAGCAGCTCACACACCAGTGAAGCCGGGAAGGAAGTGGGCACGGCGTCCACACTGACTCAGCCACACACCCCGCTGACGGATGATCCAGAAGCAATTTGCAAATTTTCCAAAATAAAGAAGAAAACCTGCTCAAAAGCCTGTGCTGCCCACTTCCCACAGAACACAGCCAGGGCCGGGAGTACTGGCCGGGCCGACGCCCCCATCCTTCTGCCCACCGTCCTGGAGGTCTCCACGCCCCCGCCTCCCTGCCCAGCACCTCCCACCCTGCTCTGCAGTCCTGCTCAGGCCCGACTGCCCCCGCGGTGCCCGACAGTGCCCGTGGTCCTGGCTGCAGAATTCACAAAGGCTGGGCTGGCTGCACCAGGTCCCCCTGCTCTGGTGCCTACTGCTCAGGGCAGCCCCGGGTTTTTTCACCTTTAGTTGCCACAGCTGGGTCAGCGCTAAGCCCGGCGGAAGTCATGGCTAGGAACACAGACGAATGTGCTGTGTGCGTGCGTTCGTGTGTGCATGCGTGTGTGCACATGTGGGTTCTTGTGTGTGTTCGTGTGTGTGTGTGTGTGTGTGTGTGTGTGTGTGTGTGTAGAATCCAGTTCTTATTTCATCATGGGAAAATAACAAAGAGAATAAGCCGATTTTCTAGACAAACTGTAAATACTCATTTACTGATTACGGGACAATTTAGATTTGAGGTTACAGATTTCTCCTAAAATGAACAGGACGATTCATCCATCACTGGGTTCTATTGTTAAACATTCATTTTCAAAAGCCTGGCATGATAACACATGCCTGTGATCCCAACATTCAGGAAGCTGAGGCAGGACAAGTTCTATGAGTTCCAGGCCAGCCTGAACTACCTAGTGGGACCCTGTCTCAAAAAACACAAAACCAAAAAACCCCATGCTCAAACACCAAATAAAGTTATGTAATTGGCAAAAATAATTATATGGATCATCCAAAACAAAGTTTAAAATACAGAAGAAAACATTGCCAGTAAAGCCTAAATCCATACCTCAAGATTCAGGGCTGAGCTCATTCTTCAAGCCCGTACATAGTTTGCAAAGGCCAGAGGGATGTTGGCCCCAGGTCGCATTGTTACTATTTTCTGTCATAAACAGATTCCCAGAAAAAGAGCACTTCCTGAAGTGCGGAGGCTGCAGACATCGCGAAGCCCTGGCAGCTCCCTCAGCGGCTGCCGCAGGGTCTCTGTGGTCAGGAGGACGCCGCAGGCCCAAGGGGACCACGGTGATGACGCTGCAGGCGGAAACCTGGGAGAACAACCAGAGCGTCTCCACTCAACCGTCGGCTTTGTTTCTTAGGGTTTTTCTTTGTTTACATTAATTAATCATCTCTTACTGGCCCACAGATGTGTCAAATAGCCATTTTTGGAAAATTGGCCTTTAAAATTGGCATTTAAAAGTGACATTGTGCTAAAGCCTTGGGGCCAAAGGAATTTCACTATCTGTACCTCTGTTCTGTACTTGGTTTATGCCTTATCATATGTTTCCCTAAAGAGAATTCTCACAAGGTTACTTTAGAAGATAAGTAAAATTGCAGTCTTTGTCAAGCATGCTATGTCTCACCTACCCTAAGAGAAAAGTAAAAAATTAAGTATTAGCTTGAGAATCAAACGTCTGCTTTATGAATGGTTGCCAGGACAGAAAGCTGCTCAT
>PVIR01035958.1:0-16117 GCA_004026965.1 Petromus typicus
GCTGGAGTCCCTGGTGGATACCGAACTCTCCAGATACTCAAGGGCCTTTTCTAAACTGGCATAGTATTTGCATGTAATCCCTATACATCATTCTGTACACTGTACTTTCAGTCATCTCCAGATTACTTATAGCACCTACTTAGTGTAAGGTAAATGTGATATAAATAGTAGTCACATTGCATTGTTGGGGAATAATGACAAAAAGAAAGTCTGTACATGTTCAATGGATACAGTATTTTTAAAAAACCTTTCTATCCATGGTTGGTTGAATCTACAGAGGAAGAAACTGCAAGTACAGAGGCTAACTGTACAGAACTACTCACAAGCCAATATAAATAATACCATAATAATGTATTAATTTATGAACATGTCCAGCAGCACTTGTGCTCTTTATACTGCTCATGAATGTCCCAGCTGTCTCTTGGATTATATATTTCTAAGCTGCTATAGAAAACCTTAAGTTAATTCCATTGTGAAAAACTAGAAATATTCTGGCAGAGGGAAAAGTACATGCAAAGGCCCTGGGGTAGGGAGGCACTTTCAATGTTTTAAGGACTGGCAGAAGCAGAGTGAACAGCATGGATTTGAGAGAAATGACATAGCAGACGCTTAATAACATCTGCTAAGTGAATGAATGCAGAGGTAGGTGAATAACAAGCTGGTGAATGCATGGATAGATTGACAAGTGGATGGGGCTGCTATGCAGGTCTTAGCATCCTGTTCCGCTGAGCTTTCTAGGGGTGAGCGTCCCTGGACACCACAGATGCCTCTGGCAACCTCACATTGGGCTCTGTGCAGTTGCCTGCTCCACTGGCAGAGACGTCCCTTCAGCCCCGCTGCTCACCTGGTGGGCAGATGCCAGCCAGCACCACTGGCGTTTCCACTCGGCTGGGCCTGTCCACCCGCCCACTCCAGACCCCCTCCTTGCCTCCTGCTCGGGATCCCTGGGGGATCACTGCCCTGTTTATGAGAACTGAACATGTCATTCAAACCAGCACCTCTGGCCTCACGTCGCTGAGGATCAGGAGCCACTATTTTTACCTCTTCTTTCTGTCACTGGACTTACAAGCGCAGGCTGGTCTCCCCCTTGGCTGTTCCCAGAACCTTGCAGACGGTAATGAGTCCGAGGTTGGTGTTAAGCTCAGATGTCAAACAGAGTGGCCAGGGCCTCCCGAAACGCTGAGAGAGCCGCGAGCTTCTCCCTCTACAAGGTCAGCTTGTGTGTAACACTTCATTAAATTGCTCAAACACTGAGCCGTGTCTTTAACCAATACCTTTAATGTCATTTTCTGCAGACTTAATAGAGGAGCATTAGCATACCTGTCAAGTCTTCGCATTTAAACTTCGAAGCAAGTGAAGTTTAAAGTGCCTCCCTCAGCCCACAGTGGATTTAACTTCAAACTTTGGTTTAAGAAAAAGACATAGAAAATAAATAAATAAGAAAAAGAGAGGGAGGGAGAATCCTCTGTGGGGCCGCGTGATGAAGTAGGAGTGTTTTCGTGAAGCTTCTCTTCCCGCCTCCAGGAAGCACGCCGGGGTTAAGGCACGGGGGAGAAGCTCAGCCTGGATACCGCCCTGCCTCAGACAGATTGGAGTACAAGGCCAGAAGGTCAGTTAGTCCGTTTCTCTGCCCCCAGAGCATACTGCACAGAGGTAACGGGAGCCATGCAGGGTGGAGACAAAGACCAAACCAAGGGAGGAAGCCAAAGTGGTCTGAGTGTTTGTGTCTCACCAAAGCGTGGGGTGAAGAGGTGGGGCTGCTGATGGTGACGAGGTCATGAGAGGTGCCCCTCAGAGACAGGGTTAGTGTCCTGTGACAGGTCGTGAGAGCTCGTGAGCCCTTCTACCATGTGCCATTCAGTGAGAAGACTCCATCTCAGAGCTGAGATACCTAGCCACATGCCAAATCTTTTTAAAAAATTATATAATGATTACATTAATTGTGGAGAGTTGGTACAGCCATATAACATATTTTAACTATTTTTATTTTCCCTTCACACCCCTTCCTCCTTCCCTCCCTCTCTTGGTGCCTTTTCCATTTGCAAAAGGCCTGTCTCCCTATTTTATATTATCTACTTTTTGTTTTGCCTTTCAACTTATTTATACTTTGGATTTCTCAAATAAGAGAAACCATACAATATTTAAACTGATGTGTCTGATTTCTTTCACTTAACATTGCACTCTCAAGATACATACATTTTCCTACAAACGACTCAAATCTATCCTTTGTAGCTGGATAGAATTTCAATATGTGACAATATCCATTATCTGTGCCCGTTCACCTGTTGACAGACATGTAGACCACTTTCTTCACCAGTTAGTTACTGGATCCCCTGGAGCCTTGACCTTGGACTTCAAATTACAAGAAGTATATTTCTGTTGTTCCCCAGCCACCCCATCTGTGGTGTCTTTGCAATGGCAGCCCACACACTCTCAGACAAGGGATATTGGGAGACTATCTACCTCGTTCAGTTGGATCGTTCTGCGTCAGGCCCCGGGGTTTGTTGTTCTGCCGTGTACATGTGGACAGTGTGTATGTGCAGACAACAGCATAACTCTGTTCTTCGCCTAGTGGTGAGGAGAAAATCGGGGCACACACCCCAAGGTGGGCCTGCTTAGGCTGCCACGCTCTGGGAGGGAGTTGCTGCCCATAGGTCAGCCTCAGTACTCCTGGGAGAATGATGCAGTAGCAACCTCACGACGAGCATGGATCAGTAGGAGGGTGGCCCAGTCCACGCAGGCTGCTGACTAACACGATGTCATCCAGAGTGGCTCGGGGGCAGCAGCTCTTGAGTGCGCGTGGTGCTGGAGGCTGGGAAGTCCCTCGCCTGCGACCTTGTTTGTAGAGAACCCCGTGCACCTGTGCTCTCACGTGGTGGAAGGCTGAGCTGCTCTCTGTTTTCTCTTCTCTGAGGACACTAACCCCCGTCAGGAGAGCACAGACCTCGTGATCTCGTCGGTTCCGAAATACCGCCTCTCTTCACACCACCTTAGCGTCAATATCTCAACTTCGGCATTTCAGAGGGACACAGACTTCTTGATCATAACATCAGGGCTGCTGAGGAACAGGACTGAAGGCGCCTCTCCTCAGTGAGCCTTGAGGGAAATCTATCTTGCTGCTCTAGTACCTGCTGCCGAGGAGGGCAAGATGAGGATTGTGTCCTTGGGATCACCGGCAGACCTGAGAGCAGACATTCTGCCTCAGATCCCATCTGCACAATGGGCTCAGCTGTCTGTGTGTGAGGAGGTAGCAGAACGTGAGCCTTGAGGACTCAGCATGGAGACTCAGTGGGTGTCGGGAGACAAAGTAACGAGCGTGTTTCTGTCATTAAACCACTAATCGTTAATTATCCCCCTAGACATCACATAATATGCTACGCAGGCAAAAATAAAATCGCTTGAACTTTTCGACCAAGTTCTAGTTTTAAACAAATTACTCGCGTCAAAACTATTTACCAAAGTGAGTAATTTTAGACATTTATCAGACTTCATAACATGCTTTAATTAGTGCCAGCTAATAAAGTCCTCCTGTAATTAAGCATACATACATCTTGTTTTTATATTTTAAATTTTTGCTTATGATGATGTTTTTGAAATGATTTGATGTGTGGCTTCTAGAACACACATGGGCACAGAGGTGCGGGCCTTTGTGCGCCTGTTTCCGGTGTCACTCCGTAATGAGAGGCCACATGATCAAAGCGTGCCATTTAATTATTAATGCTGCAATTCAGGCAAGGAAGGCTTTCTCCCCCAGAAGTGGAAAGTTGATCTCTGGCTCCCACTGCAGTGGGAGCTGGTACAGCTTGGCGCTCTCGCCCTGCGGGTCTCAGGGGGCAGATCAGACAGTGTGACTTCTGCCTGGATGCCCTCAGGGAGCACACAGGTCTATAAGGAGCCTGCTGGTTTCCCTGACATGCTCCTCCTGAGAGGCGCTGGAGTAGGATGGCAGCAGTGACAGTTCACTCCTCGCTCAGAAACCTGTCACTCTAAAATCAGCATTTTAACTACCCCCTGCCCCTCAAGAAAAAAAAAAAAGGAAGAAGAAGGACACCTTAATTTACCCTTCTGATTGGCTTGATAACTGTCAGAGTGACAACCTGTCTCTGGCTGAAAGGGACCTGGTGTTAGTTCTCAGGCTGGAACTGTGTGCATCATATGGCCGGCTTGCTCTCGGAAATGGCAGTGGGAAGACAGCTGCTCTGCGCCCCAATCTCTGCTCTCCCTAGCTCTCCTGTCTGTGTACACTAGTGGGAGGTTCAAGGTGATTCTCGGGACCAGAAAGTCCAGATGTCCTGTTTACAGCTGGTGGCCATAGCTTCTGTTTCCTACACCCTAGGTGGATCCAGTGGACATCACAGGATGCAGACAGAAAGACAGACCCATGTGCAAAGGGCAGACACAGCAAAGTTACCACTGTCTGTGTATCTGAGAAAGACATTGATGACTTGAATACTTAGATGCCTCCAAGGGTCAACTGCTGTTTCACAGAAGCTTTAAGACTTAATTTAACCTCCATGTAAGGCCATGTAGGTCTTGTTCTCTCTTCTTCCCTCTGAAAATGAGCCTGGTCATTTATATTATGATGACAAGGACGTCAGCTGAGAAACTGTTCTTCCTCAAAGGACTAGGATAGTCCATGCTCAGCCTTTGTAAACATAAAAAGCCCCAGGTCCCTTGGAACTCCCAGAAAGTCTAAAATCCCCTCCGCCTCATTGAGAAGCCCTCTCAGGTGACTGACAGTCTGTCTTCAGTGTGACCTCTCTAAGATTTTCATCAAGATGTACCATCTGTAGTTTGTATCTATGAACCAATTTTCTGAGTATATTATAGTATTTATTTGTTTTCCCTAGTGTCTATGTCCTCCCTCAAACCCTGAGTGCTTCCCTAGGTGATATGCTCAGTTCCCCTGTCTATACATATTGCAGTTAGGAATTACACTTACAGCATGGTAGTTGCTAGCCACATGGCTACTGAGCACTTAAAATGTGACTGGTAGGTATTGAATTACACTCTACATATAAAATACATCCAGAGTTGGCATGAAACAGGGAATGTAAAATGTCTCATTAATTTTTATATTGACTACCTGTTGAGAGGATAATGTTTTGTTTATGTTGGGTTAAATAAGATATATTATTAAAATTAGTTTAACTTACTGCTTTGGATTTTTTATTTATTTATTTTTTAAGGTTTTTGAGACAGGGTCTTGCTTTGTAGTTCAGGCTGGCCCTGAGCTCAGTCTCAAACTCACATCACAGCAATCCTCCTGCCTCTACCTCCCGAGTGCTGGGATTACAGGCGTGAGCCACCACGCCCGGCACTGTGGTATGTGGTACTGGTTGCTGCTGGCGTGAGTCTCCACACCCAGTATTGTATGTGGTTACCGGGGATCGAACCCGGGCCCTTGCGCTTGCAAGGCAGGCGCCGGAACCACTGAGCTATATCCCCGGCCCTGCGTTGGATTTTTTTAAATGTGGCATTCGAAAGTTTAAGGCTCTCATCATTTTTCTCTTGGCCAGCACTGATGTAGACAATAATTTATGTTGGCTTTGAAGGCCAGTGGCAGCTGAGGAGAGACAGTGGAAAGAGTTCCAGCTTTGACTTGAGTTTGGCCTTGTTCTGCTGTATTACCTGGCGCAGAATCTCCTTACTTCTCTGGGCCTCAATTCCCAGGGAAGATTTACCGTACAAAATGACCTATGAGATGTGACCCAGCTGGAACCATCTGTGGTTGCATCAAATGGGATTGTCATCTTTCTGGAAACCTTAAAGAAGGAGACAGTTCCCATGGCCGACTTCAGAGATGGAGCCGTCATGGTGGGAGAGAAGAAGGGCTACAGAGACCTCTGGTGTTTTTGATTAGCCTTTGGTTACTTTGTAACTTCCCATCCCAGGCATCCTGGGAATTATCTCCCCAAAGTATGGCCGTGTGAACTCTGACCTCTCCTTCTTGGTTCTCCATTTTATTTGGCCAGGCCAAACAGCACCTGGGAAGGCGCACACCTGCCCTGTCCTTTAACCCATGGTGATATGTCACTGATCAGCACAATTGGCTCTAATAGCTCCCCAGGTGGATTCCAGAGAGCAATGAGCCGAACATAAAAATCCCTTTATTATTGCCATTTCGCTTTTATATACCCATCAAGCTTTCATATTTAATCTCCTACATCACAATAGCTGATCATTTTTAACGTTTGACATTGATAGAGTGCCCACTGCTATTATTCTGACATACTATAAAACATTACACCCATTTGCAATAGAAAAGGCCAAGAATCAATACCCAGCCCCATTTTCCACTGTGGCCGTAAATCACGAAGCACCTAACAAATTGGTTTAAGTAGAAGAAACTTCAGAACCAATGAATGGCCTGACCAATCCCTACACCCTGTTAGAGCTGACAGGGACCTGGAGGCTAGAGGACTAGGGGTGAATATGGGGAGGGCTGGTTAGGAGCCAGGCTACTCACAGACAACCAGGATTCTCCAGGGACAAGATCATGCATCTGTCTAGGGGGAGGGACACCAACAAAGAACAAAGGACCCTTTTATTCTATGCATGTCTGCTTCAGGTTTTGCCTTCTAGCAAGTGACCCTACATTGGGAAGCCATAACTTCCTCCTTATATACATCTTTCTAAGACTCAGAGCCATTGTCCAGCTTCCTGGTCTATTTTGTCAGTTGTCTCATTCATTGGAACAACAAGATGTTAAACTGAATTGATTGGCTATTTAAGCAAACTGACTTTAGGATGAATTGATTAATCAGGTAGTTCAAAATGACCAAAGCCACAGGTTAAGAAAAGTCATAGATTTAGTCATTGTTTGAAATATTTTGTGTCAAATATTGGAGTAAATATTCAGTCTATTCTTGCATTTGAAGGCAAAGGTATTTTAGAATATATTAGTCTAGAATATTTGGGAAATTGTCATTGCTTTTCATTCTCTGTGTGTCACCTAGATCTGATCTGATACTGTGATGATTTTTTTGGCTTCCAAGGAAAGCTTCTTACACCCCATTTGCCTATTGGAAAATATATAAGCCCATGCATGGTTTGACAGTACAGATGCTGGGATGCTGGAACATCCCAACAGCAGGAGGAACTGGCTTCAGGACAACAGAAATAAGAAGTAACTCATTTGCCAATTTATTTTCCGTATGAGGCTAGTTGTTTTAGAAAAGTATGGTATATGAATGTACACACTGATGTAACTCCTATGGTAGGTACACTTCTGAGATCTACATGCAAACCAGATTTTTGCAGGATGAATTAGTTTTTCTTGTTAAGTTATGTCATAAAGTCAGAAAAGATTTACCTGCCTTTCAGTTGGCAGTGAGTGATTCTTTATATTGTCTGTCTTAGTCTCCCAATGATCCTATATAAAATGAAGAGCTTTTGTCGAAAGGAGTCTTTGATAAAGGAACGCACCTTTACCATGGATTTGTGAATGATTTTGGTCATGTTGTATTATGCATTTGCAATGAGATACGAAGAAAGTCCCTAGATGCAGAGTTGAGAGGTTCATTTGGAAGCTCGGTAGAGTATTAAGAACATGTGATTCTGAGGCAAGAGTCTGGTTTGAGCCTCAGCTCTGGTTGTGTGATTGTAGGGTAGATGAGATATATGACCTCTGTCTGCATTAGTTTTCTCATTGGTAACAGGGATAATGATTCCCTGTCTCTTTCATAAGATCCCTAATGAGGAAATGAGATAATGCAAGTGAATGCATTTACTATTAGGGTTATTACTGATAATGCAATAATAATAATAAAATATGATGACAGAAGAAACAAGACAACCATTCTTGTATCAGTTCTATTTTGTGCCACTGGGAACAAAGTTCTGTTTATTCAGAACAAGCCAAGTGGAAAACACAAATCCTTCAAATCTAGTTCTTTTAGTTTTGTACCTTGAGAATCAGGTACAAATGGACCCTAGAAAACCTTTAAATATTAACAAAAAAAGGTTGGCTTTTTCTAGGCATCTTTTTTTTTTTATTGATTGTATTTGTATAAATTGAATGAATTCCTTTACTCATTCAATAAGTACTAATGGAGCACCATTCTGTGCCAGGCACGGTGCTCTATCTTGAATGTGTAACAAAAACAGATAAGCTGGGTTTTACATAGACTGTAGAGATATGGAGATCTCAAGCTTTCTGGGGTTTCAGAATCACTTCCTAGGCTCCCCACCAAACTTTCAAAATCAGAATATTTTCATGGCAAAACCTGAGTGCCCCCATTTTGACAGATCCTCCAGCTAATTCCAAAGTTTGGGCAAACTAGCTTCCTTGGTGATAGTTCATCAGCCAGAAGAAACCAGTAACCAACCACTACCAATAACCAACCTCTTCCGATTGCCTGTTGTCCCCCCCTATGCCCCCTCCCCCCTGGCTTGTCTCAAATTGAGCCACGACTAGAAACTGAAGTGTTTAGCTGATGCATGCCCACCTTAGGGATGCGGAAATGGGCCAAGTCCTTTGTTCTTAGCCTATAGTTCTGCTGTTGACTCTCTCCAAAATAACCTGGTTTGTTTGGCATGCTGGACTGCAGGCTTTCTGTCCATGGGCCCAGAGAATCACCGAGAAATCCCATTGTCCCTTTATCATCAAGCATGGAATGGCTCTCATTGGACTAAGTCTCTGTTTAGAGCCTGTGTGAGGGGAGGGGGAAGCCAAGGAAGAAAAGGAAGGAGGTCTAAGTCAGATCCCTGGAGACTTGGCCATACTGTTTGCAGAGCTAAAGTAGTACTCCTGATAATGCTCAGTTTTATAGACCTGCAAAAGGGCTCTTCCACAGCAGTTTTCCCCTCATCATCTCATGCAAAACAGCTCTTGGCAACAGTCTGAGGGACCTGGGGAAGTTCTCACAACTTCTGTGTGACGGATGATGAAGCTGAAGTTCATAGCAGTGTAGTGACTGATCCAGACCCAACAGACACAGCATCCTTGTGGACAAAGGCCGCTATCAGCCTTGTTCACCTTTGTGGCCTTTAGCAGAAGTCTAGGAATATAATAAGTAAATCCTTGAAAGTGCATTTGTTACGTGAATGGATCAATGAATGAAAGAACGAGCAAATGAAAAACACCCGAGGAGTTAGAGCTGGAGCAGCATGAGTCTCTCTTCTAAATTCAGGGGCTTTTTACCCAGAGCTCTCTTGCTGCAACAATAAACCCTCCTTACCCCCACTGAAATCTCATCATTTTCATTAATCATGTAGTTTCAAAGGTCACTGGAACCTTTTGTAATACTCTCATCATGGTCCCCGATTGGCCCTTTTGATGCTTTATTTTACTTTTTGTTTGAGGATCAGTGAGTTTGACAAGCAAACTTTCATTTTACAGTGTGGTTCCTCCTTCCTGAGATGAATGATTCTTGGCCTGTAACTGCTTCTGCTAATGCTACACTATCCTGATTTCCCTGAAGTGGAAATGTGCCTTATTCCCACAGAACTGCCCAGGGCCTTTTGACAGGAGCTGACTTTGGTGAGTCTGGTGTTGAGGTGAGGTGGTGGCAGCACTTCGCAGATGGAAGGGTCTTAAAAGGAGAGAAAGGGAGCCCAGCAGAAGTCATCTGCTCTCCCCTGGCTGTGGGTGTTCTCAGCCCAGTCAGAAAGAAGCCCTCCGGCAGTCTCCCTTGGCTGAGAGCTTTTAGTTTACACTGAAGTTCATCTCTTGAGCTGAAATGCGAATCTTATTTCATTGTTTTGTCATCAGTGGATGTGGACAATCTGCCCTTCATATAAGCCCAAGCTGCTGTGTAACCACAGAAACCTACACTTTCTCTCCTGAGCTTACTGGAATAAAAGATGAAAAATCCTCACCTTGAACTGTTCGGTGAGGTGCAGACTTGAACAAAGAGAGGAGCTGGAGCAAACATACTCCTGCGTATCCTAGGGTGTGCTGGATATGTGTGACATGACTCTTCCCAGCTGTGAGTTGCAGAGATGAGAGGAAAAGACATAGGAGCCCAGATTTTATTCTGGCAGATAAGGAGGACAAGTAGGGCGCAGCCATGAAGTTGTGCAGACCTTGTGACAGAAAGCCAAGGCAGCAGGGAGTACTAAGGTTCTGTTTTCAGGTCCGTTAGCACACCCTCCCCTCCAGGCAACTCCCTCTTCCACTGGGCCCAGGTGGCCAGGACCCAGGCTGTCTCTGGTCCCATCAGAAATGACCCTTTGATATCTGATCTCCCATCTGCTGGGCTAGGCATGTGGAAGAGACAGCTGGCACAGCCCCTCCCAGGGGACTGCAATTAGGGGATATTTAATCCTGTCACCTGGTTCATTTGCAGTGATGGATTTGGGCTGGAGTGCTGAGTGGCGCCAAGAGGATATTGGATTACCAGGGCCCATCCCCTTCACCCCTCAAAGAGAAATGGCCCACCCCTGTCCCTGCACCTGTCTGCCCTGGCCCAAGGTGAGCCACCTGGCTCCTGTGAATTAAGAACAAACACTGGTAGTTGACCTCTCTTTCCTCTGCCCCTAATATTCTACTAGAAACCTCCTGCAGATATGAAAATGTGAATAAAATGTTCATTCCCCCGTGGTGGTTCCCTACATCCAAACTTGGAGGTTTGCAGCCTACAGATTGGGGAGGATGAAATTTCCAGTGATTCACTATGATTCTGTTTCCACTTTCCAGACTCTTAATGCTAGAAAGACTTCATTGGATATTTAATGAATAGGTCTTTTTATAACTCCTGTGCCTGTCTAAGTTTACTTAATTTGCACCTTTTCATGCTGGCCTAGTGCACCGGAAAGAGATAAGACTGGAATCCAAAAACCTGGATTGAATAGTGGGTTTTTTTTTTTTTTTTTTTAGACAGGATCTCCCTTTGCAGTTCAGGCTGGTCCTGAACTCAACCTCAAACTCAGCAATCCTCCTGCCTCTGCCTCCCGAGTGCTGGGATTACAGGTGTGAGCCACCACGCCCGGCACTGTGGTATGTGGTACTGATTGCTGTTGGGCATGAGTTTCCATGCCCAGTATTGTATGTGGTTACCGGGGGATGGAACCCAGGCTCTTGTGCTTGCAAGACAGGCACCAGAACCACTTAGCTAAATCCCCGACCACTAGATTGAATAGTTTTTTTTTTAATTGAAATCTTTATTGGAACATTGCATAGTTTTTAATCAAGTCAGTTTTCTGTGGATTTCAGTTTACTCACCTATGCACTGACCAGGTGGGTGAGATCTTTTCCAAGGTGATTTCTAGATCCAACTTCCTGTGTTTCTGAAGGAAAAGTTGGGCTACATCATAAGGTGAGTTTGGACTAGATAACTGGAAAAAATAATCCCACAGGGAAAACAATAGGAACCATCAACAAAACAAAATGCTTCTGATGAACTCACTCCACATGGGGAAAGCACTGGTGTGTTTGGAATGATTCTGAGACAGCCTCAGTGAGTTTTGGTGACCCCTGTGAGATAGAGTTTTAATGGATCTGTGCTCCATTCATCAACCTAAGCTTTGAAGGAGCCCACAGGAAAAGAAGTAGCTGTAACTTTCTGAGATTTCTAGGTGGACACAAAATATAGTAGCCTTTGAGACTGATGGCTGAACTTTACACGTGGCAAGTTTTGTATTTCAGGGGAGGTGATAGATCCGAGGTCACACAGAAAGGTCACTGTTCTTAAGATTTATATAATAGCTGCTATCTCCTGTGAGACAGGTTAGATCTGAGGCTTTTCTGGGGTTGTACATATGTGTGTGGGATTCACCTCATTTCCCTGCTTGAAACAATTCAGTGACTTCCCATTGCGCTAGAATAAAACCCCAGAGTACCACCATAAGTTATCAAACCACTTGTGTCTTGTTGTCTTTTACTTTGATTTTCTTCCCATACTCTCTCACTCCCTGTGCCTCGGCCAGTGTGTGTGCCTGAGCTTGCAATCTGGTACCTCTCTCAACACTTTTAAACTGCAGCTCCCTCTGCCCTGTTACCTTTCCTTGATTCTTGATATGGCCTTCAAGTCTAAGGTCAAATATCCCAACTTTAGGGAGATCATCCTTGACCATTCTCTACAATATTAGTTTATTTTCTTAATAGATCTATGTATTATCTTATGTAAAATAAATCTGTTGATTTTCTTTCTTTTCTCCCACTTGGATGCAATTTCCATGAAACTGGTAAGCTTACTTGTCTTTCCAGCTTTACTCCCAGCTCCTAGAAAAATCACCGGCCCATCATGGTAATGCAATGAATCAATGAGCATAGATGTAGTGTGAGCTCTAAGGCCACATTTCATGCATTGTCTGAGGAGGGGGAGATGGTGAGTAGGCAGTGACTTTCCTTACCTCCCTACCCAGCACAGTCACCTCCAAGTAATTGCCTGTCCCTTCTCCCTCTATCCCTGAGACAGATAAGCTGTCCTCATCTGGCCGGCCCTTTGCTACCTACTCACTAACCTGTTCCTAAGATGATCAAAGGGACTGGAACAAAGAGTCATAATGAAATGAGTCCTGTGTTGCATCCTGGAAATGGGGGCACTTGCAGAGCAGGTTGTCCTGGGAGAGCTCTTGAGATCTGCAAAGCTGCTACCTTCAAAGGGGCAACGTGAAAGCAAACTAAAGCTCTCAAGAAGAGAAGGCTCTCTCCAGAGAGGGGAAACACTTCAGGGCCATCACCCCAGCCTGCCAGCCCCAGAGATGAGTGTGTGTATGTGTGTATTGGTGTGCATCACCAACAAAGGGACAGAACACCTCCTCCATCACCATGGCTCTCAAGCTCTCAAGTATCCTTGCAAATAGCCAATGACCCACTAGCCTTTTGCATCCTTACAGAGGCAAATTCCAGGCATTTTGCTTCTCTTTAGTGTCTCCTATACAATCCTCTTCGTCTAACAAGCCCCTTCCCATTAAGCCTTCTTGCTCTTATGGTGCAGCTGAAATTCATTAATGTCTGTATCAAAGTTTGAGAATGCAGTTGCTTTTAGATAATCTGATAAATCATTGCCTTTTTTGTGTGCATGCACTCTGCTATTCTATTCCATTTATAAACTCCTTAAGGGCAAAATCTATACATTTTCCCCATTTGTAACCCTCTCCACATGATTCTGAGGACAGAATTTTCATCAATGTGCTATTGCCTGAACGCATTTTTTGTAGGCTGAGAACCCTTGGATGCTGATCTTATTTTATTAATTAATTTATTTAAAATATTTACTGAGGCCCATTATGTAGCAGGCACTGTGCTAAGTGCTGGAAATTTGGCGTTGAAGCTCATAGTCGGTGGCAAAAATGGAAACATACACAAATAACTATAATATAATGTGGTATGCTCAAAGTGCTCTAGGAACTGAGGAGGGAGCTTGTGAAATAATTTAGTTAATGTTCCAATGTCTAAAAGGAATGTTTAAATAATGCCTTGCCTTTGTAAAGACTTGCTTTTCTTCTTCACATTTCTGACATCTGTTGTCTTACTTGATGCTCTAGCCATCCCAATATTAAATTTCTCTTCCACAAGCTTACCCTAGCAAAGAATAAGTGTTCAAGAAATAAGGTACTGAAAAGACAGAGGAAATGAATGGGGAATTGATGATATTAGCTCTTGTGTACTGTTAGATTGAATGTCACTAAGTGTCTTACCAAAGGTCATAAACAACAACCCAAGTAGTCATTACAAATATGCATTAAATACCTACAATGTGACTCTGACTCTCCACCATGGTAGAGCAATACAAATAGAAGACATATTCCTCCCTCCTGGATTTTAGGTCTCATTGGTCAATGTGATGTGACCTGTGTGGAATTCACTGATGATGTAAGGGGGAAAGCCCCTTGAGCCCACAGCACAAGGTGGTCTTTGGTCAACCAGCTAATGAATAGTGGGGGCCAGAAGGAGCACAGCAGGCAGGAGAGATCAGTGTGGTCCGGAAAGGCATCACAAAGAACATGGAACTTGAACTGGCCCTCTAAAGATGAATTGGTAAGAACGGAAAGAACCAAACAGGAAGAAACAGGGAGAAAATTAAAAATATGTTCAAAGAAATGAAGCCCCAAAGACTCCTGAGCACATTGGTCAGATCTAGCAAGGAGGCGGTCTTTAGCAGAGTGATGTTCATCCCTCCCTTGTCCCTAAGTCTCAGCCACATGCCCTTGCATGTCTTTGCCACACCGTGCTGTACCACCCCACTGGCCAGTTGATCTTTTCCCTACTGTGTGCTTCCCCCAATCTAGAGCTACGACAGGCTGTTTAAAAACTCTATGTGCTTAACTTCATCCCTAGAGCGCTCTATCTCTGGGCTCTGATGAAAACCCAGATTCCCCAGAGGTCATGTCTTCCTCTGTCGTCCTCCCAGTGAGGGGCACTTCTCCTTTCACTCACCTGTGTCATCTAAACAAGGTAGAGGCTTCAGGCTTGGGGTCAACTTTCTGTCATTTCTCGATTGCTGTTTCCAGAACATTATCCTTTCATGTGGAAATGTCCATCATCCACTAAAGCACCCTCTCTAATCTCTCTTCATTGTTGTTATCTACCAAATTTTCAGTTAATCTGAAAGAAACGATACCGAAGGTAACACTTCTGCTTAAGGCTATAAGAGTTGTTTGGGGAGCATTTTTTCAACCCAATTTTTTGACAACTGCCTGATGTAAGAGCCTGGTTCAGACACTTCTCTCTTATCTAAGGTGAGAGACTCTTGATAGGCCCAGGATCCATAAGAGCGCATTCAGCCTTCTTCCTAGGAGTTGAGAAAGAAATAAGAGGTTAGTTTCCATCTGAGCTGGTCCCTTTAAAGGCGGGACAGTGAACTACTGACCCATGCAGGGTCTGTCTGTGGCAATACACATGTGGAGTAGGGAAAGCCCAACAGAAGGAAGTTGAACAATGAGACAGATGTACAAGGGAGGTGAGGCCAGACATCCCAAGACAGCCAAGCCTGGGTGTCTAGTCTACCCTGGAACTCAACTACTTTTGTCCCCTGTGTCCCTAAGATGCCTCCGTGTCCTTAAAATAATCTCCACCTCCTCCCATGCCCTCATATTTTTGTTTCAAATTTTGTTTGCTTTTGGTACCCACAACTGAAACAACTTGAGTAAAAATAAAATCAGAAGTCAGTGAAGATAAACTGTCACCAAGGTTTGAAGTTTAAAGATAGTCATGATCCACCTAAAAGAATTTTTTTTTTTTTTGAGACAGGGTCTCGCTTTGTGGTTCAGGCTGGCCCTGAGCTCAGCCTCAAACTTACATTACAGCAATCCTCCTGCCTCTGCCTCCCGAGTGCTGGGATTACAGGTGTGAGCCACCACGGCCGGCACTGTGGTATGTGGTACTGGTTGCTGCTGGATGTGAGTCTCCACGCCCAGTATGGTATGTGGTTACCGGGGAATTGAACCTGGGCCCTTGCACTTGCAAGACAGGCGCCGGAACCACTGAGCTAACTCCCCGGCCCTAAAAGAATATTTTTTTGTTCTCATCTGATTGCTTACATAATGGGAAACATCACCATTAAGAAAGATATATTGAGGTCTGTGGTTTGGGGAACTTGAAAATCTTCCAGCTAGAATAATTTAGGTATGTTTATTGTTTAAACAAAAATTATTTTTCTGTTTGATTTCTTTTTGTTTTCTTTCTCCAGAGAGGAAAGGAAAGAGTGAAAGAGGAAACTAGGATCCAGGAACTAATTTGAAGCCTCGAAGACCCCAGAAAAGGGACAGTGGGAGAGATTTTGTCTTGGTGGCCTTATGTCTACAGCAGGCAGTTAGAAGTAAGATCCATGCATGAAGCCAAGGCTGGCTCAAACTGCCTCAGTGAAGATGCAGAACAGGAAAACAAAGAAACCTATAAGTGCAGGGCAAACAAGAAGGGGGTTGTTTGCCTCTGCCTGTGCTCTGGTGATAGAAGAAAATGTCTGTGAAATAGAAGTCTGGAGCATACATATTGTGAGGGTTGTAGGTTCAAATTTATAGTAACCTTGCTATCAAGAAAATCCAAACCAGTAAATTAGTATAAAAATACTTGCTGGCTCTATAAAACTTTGGGAATTGATGATGAAAGCAAATGCTAATCTACTATGGAAAGATGATCCCACAACATGGTCTGTAATAACTTTTCACAAGGGGAGAGAAATAACCCACTAAACTTACAGTTTAAAAAAAGTGAAATACACGTGGAAAT
>PVIR01035959.1:0-16123 GCA_004026965.1 Petromus typicus
TTTGACTGGCGTCAATGAGAATGTATCCTACAATTTTCTGCAGATGATGATTAGAAGAGTTTTCCGCAGACTAACAATGGCTTAATACATTTCCAGGGTATTTCTCCTCTACTGTTGGCAGTTTCAGAAGATACTGATATCATAATAGTCTTCCATCCCTAGATCTTTGTGTTATAACATGGAGTGAGATGGCACAACACATAGAAAATCTCTTCCTGAAACCTATTCCTAGGCCAAATGGCTAAAAACTATTAAATATGCCCAGAAATATGTGGCTGTGAATAACACAAATATGTCTTACTAAACCTAAGCTCAGTTAATTATCAACCACATCAACCACTCTTCCAGATATAAATATACTGGCTCCTAAATTAGGAGGGCTTTTGGTCCTGATGTCCTGGTTAATTTCTGGGGATATTTATAGCCTAGAGTGTATTTTGAACACCAAATGGTGATATGTGTGTGATATCTTTTGTTTTGTAAAGGACAATAATCACACTCTTAGCAAAAAAAAAAAATGATTTCTTTAAATTCATGTTCACATTATTTGAGGTCATTCTTGTGTGAGGTAAGTAGAGTCTGGCCTGGATACCATAGTATGCAAATGCACTAGGCAAGCTAATCAGGTGATTCAAATACAGATTAGATCATTTTTGGAGCTCTTGCACAAATCTGAAATAACAGATCTGTAGCTAGTTTCAAGCATGTCAGAATAGTCAACAGAAGAGTGGGCAGCGTAGACAAGACCTGTGGTATCTCTGTGCTCTGAGGTCAGGTGCTCAGCCTCAGGTGCATGAAAACTTCCTGGGAAAGTTAAAACATCTCAGGGCTGGGGATTTGGCTCAGTGGTTCCAGTGCCTGTCTTGCAAGCACAAGGACTCCAGTTCGATCCCCAGTAATCACATACAATACTGGGTGTGGAAACTCACACCCAGCAACAATCTATACCACATACCACAGTGCCGGGCGTGGTGGCTCGCGCCTGTAATCCCAGCACTCGGGAGGCAGAGACAGGCGGGTTGCTATGCTGTGAGTTTGAGGCTGAGCGCAAGGCCAGCCTGAACTACAAAGCGAGACCCTGTCTCAAAAAAAAAAAATCTCAGTTCTTTCATTACTACCCAAGTCAGTTCAACTCAAACTACTTAGGGTAGGACCCAGGCACCAATGTTTTCTGATTCTTAGTATAGATTCCATTGTACAGCAGAGGTGGAGAGGCCCTGAGCTTTTAGCTTTTACAGGTCTAGTAAGCCAACTGTGTGCAGCAGAACCAACACTCACTTTCACTTCAGCTGACCATTGGAGGTAACAGTGCTCTGTTCCCTTTGTATAACTGTACAGTTGCAAAACTGTCTTACTGCCTGGTCTCTACCCAGACTACCCCAAATATATACCACAAGTTTGAAGAGAAAGGGCATCAAAAACCCAGCTTACTCATCTAATGAATAATTTTATTGAGCATAGTTTACCAACAGCAAAATACTACTGATAATATACTAGTCTCCTTCAAGAGTAACACATTTCATTTATGGGAAAAATTTAATTTTTACTAGTGTTTTATTGTCTGAAAAATCATGGGGAAATAATCAGTCTCAAGTATTCTAGATAACAAATTCTGCATACATTCTCTTTTTCCTTTGAAAAAACCTTCTCTGAGGTAATAATTATTGATTTTTTTGTACGCTAAAATTTAAATAACTAAGAAAAGAGTTTCTCAATCTGTGTCCTCTGGAAAACCAGTTTCCTACAATGTTAACAGGTGATACACAAAATGCCACATTCTCTTTCTTCTTTGTGAGTCAAAAGACATATTTGTATGTTAAGAGCTCTACAAATTTTGCTCAGATAAAACTACTAACATTATTTAATCCAATAGATTTATATGACCATTTGAAAACACATTCTTGATGTGTGTATCTTTGGTGATCTGATAGAAGTTTAGAAGATTAAAAGATTATTTGGTTTTTTGTGTGTTTGTGCTTATTTTTCACAGAACACTTTTGAATTAATTGTACTCTTTGGACTATGAAATAAAAAATGACTTCACTCAAGAAACTATTTTTTTAAAAAGCTAAAAGCTAACATGCAGAATTTTAATCATGTAGGGACAACAGAGTAACTCAAACCTACTAAAAGTATCCAAAGTAGACATTTATTATTATCTAGCATAAAGGTCTTCTTGAGCTTACTACCGTGTTATTAGTTTTAGAAGACTATGTCCACTGATTCAGTCCATCTGATTTCCCAGGTTTGGGGAATGGCTGCTTCTGAGACACACAGAGAAGTTATAGCATATCTGGCTCATTTTAAGCCACAGGCAAAATATTCTTTAAACCACAGGCAAAATATTCTAAGTTGAAGTATTTGCTGAATTTTACTTGCCAGTTTTCATGGCATGTGTGTTATTTTTAGCCGACTAGTGATAGTCCTAAAATCCAACAACAGTTCACATTTATATGAGAAATGCACTTGTGTATTGACAAGGACTTTCTCCTTGACTGAACTTTAGTCAGGCTCCTCTGAAGTCTTTTCTTAACGAGGCCTCAACATTTGGACTTCCATGTCGGTCTTTGTATTACTTGCTTTAAAAAAATCTTGCTAAGTCACTTGAGTGAAAATATCCCCCCTTGACATCTCAGTGCCCATAAAATCTGAGGAAATAACTCATCTCTCTTCCGCTGACTGACCTCTATGTGATCTCTGATCAGCCCTCCTGCCTTCCCTGAGAACACTGTCAAGTTGGTTCAGCCAGACTCCCTCGTTCTCAGTCATTTTCCGTCCAGCATCCCCCACCTGGCTCCTTAGCTATGAACACACACTTGTCCCTGTACGCTCAGAACTGCGCCACTTCTCCTCTGAAGTCTCTTTTCCCTTGCTACAGTAATTCTTGAATAAAATCTGTTTTTATCACTTTAACTCCTGGCTAGCTCTGGTTTTCCATTAACTGCATACAAACTTATGACCATGAATTTACAACAGAAATCAATAAACAGTTGCATCAACTTGCCAAGTTTTTATTAAGAGTGTTTAAATATAGTGAAAAATTAGGCTGACAGCTTTGAAAAGAGAAGTTCTCTGTTTACCCATACAATGTACATACAATTGCTACCAGCAATTCTAGGCTTCCTTTATGATTGTATCTCTGTCTGCCCCTCGAGAAAGAGTGAGAAGAGGGTTCGGATTCCAGGCCCAGTCAATTCTTGGCTCCTTTGCTAACACTGCCAATTAGAGGATTTTGTAATATGGACATCTGTCCACTGGACTCAGACCAGCTCATTTCACAAAGCACTTGTCAAATGATATCAACTTTCTGTGACAACCTGTGTTGGATGCAACCCATGACCCTCGAGGTTACTTGTCTTTGGCTTCTTTCACTAAATCTTCTGAATGTCCAGAGACTGCACACACTGATTTTCCAAAGCTAACTAATTATAAAACAAGAAAAGGTATCCTCATTTCCCTTGATCCATGGAAAGTTTACTGATGCTCATATTTATTATAAGTCAACCTTTCTTTAAATGTGCTTTTATTCTTGGAAATCTGGGGATTTCTTCAAATAATTTTGAAAGAAATACATATATTTAACATTGTTTCAATGGGTTATTTCTTGAGCCCCTATTACATATTAAGCTTTCTGCAAATGTGTACTCCCTGCCTCCTCTTCCCACCCCAATATATAAGCCAGTAGCTAAAAATTCATTTTCTCACTCCACTGAAACTAGTTTTTCATTCTTTTCTTTTTTTAATTGAGCATAGTACAAGATAAGAAGACCAAGTTTCATGGAAGGAAAGGTAATGTTTGAAGTTCCATTAGTTTGAATGTAGTTTAGTTTCTCAACTCTATAACTTTGAAAGACAAAAATCATAAAAATAGCTTTATTGTTACATTTTCGCCAGTGGGTGTGTGAAGTGATTTAACTTACAGGTAATGATTATGTAATTGTATTGATACAGGGCACACAGCCTACCAAGCTTAGTGAATCATCCAGACTGACAAGAGGAGGTGTAAAATTTCTGCTTGCTTCTTTTCTGTCTCATATGCCTGCGATTATAAAGGAGAGAAATCTTTCTCGCAAGTTGGGAAAGTCTGTGGTAAATGAGGCATCAAAGCTTCGCGATCACAGATACAAATGCATCAAGACAACGTGTCAATTCCTTGTGGTATAATTTAAAAATTAATTGGGTGCCGGTGAAGCTACCCAGCCCAAATGATGACTGTGCCATAGACATAAAAATGCAGATGGCTGTCGGAAGCTACCTACCATTCAGAAAGGAAGCTCTGATCTTTACAAAGCTGAACTGAGATACAAATTAATCTCCCTGAACTATTCCTTATTGTTTGTTCCTGTTTTACCTCTGTGGGATACATTTGTTGCATAAACCCAACCATTTATTTGGACAGGGAGGAACAACACAAAATATAAAGGTCTACTCATAGCACTGTATCCTGGGGTAATTAAAATTTCTACTTTTGCAGCCAATGGCCCCTGAAGCCACAGCTTGTTAAAAGTACAAAAATTTTAGATCTAGAGAGTATTTGTGCCAAGGACAATACTGGACCAAATATAATTAGCTGAATTTAGATAAATTCTCAATCTGGCTTTCTTTAGCATGAATAGAAAAATCATACACTTCATTGAACATGAATAGATTTGAAAATGAACATTTGGATTATCTTTGAGGATATTTTCCTGGAATAATGGGCCCAAGATTTTTCAGTGTGCTGCATAAAAGTTCTTTGTTGACCCAAAGAATGTATAAGCCTTCTGTTTTTACTCTCTACTTCTATTTGCTGATTTTTGTTAATATTTGCAATAACAGAAATGGTAGGTGAGGGAAAGCAGGAGAATAACAAATCCATTTAAATCTTTACTCTTGTTTTTTTTTTGTTTTTTTTTTTTTCCTCTCTCTCTCTGCTTCTTGTTCTTTTTCTTAGGGATAATTAGAGATAAATGGTATGGTATTATGTTTGCTCAGATAGCAATACAAAAATGCCTATTTCCATCATTTTCAGTAATAGACGTTCAAGCTATATTTTCCTCAAACTTGATCCTCATTATTCTAGTAATATTTAAGCTATTAATTTCTCCAGAGAGTGCTTTTTGAAAATGGTAAATTATAAGACAAATCCCAAAATTACATTTTCTTTAATTTACAGTATTGTTCAAGCTCTACTGTTAGCATAAATGAATAGTCTGATCTGCAGTCTGAAATAAAGCCTTGAGCATTAAACAGTTGGCTTGGAAACAGAAACATTAAGAATATGATTGAAATTTTCTTACAGAAGATGAAATAGCAGCATGTGCAAAAGCTCATTTATGATAATTCTAACATTTCTGCTACAGTTATAGAAAAGTAACAACATTTACCCCAAAAAAGGGAATGAAAAGAAATTAAGAAATGTACAGGGTTTGACTTTCTAGCCATTAGTTTTCTATCAGTACCCCCAGTAAAAAGTGATTCTCACAGTTCATACAGATTTTACCCTGGTTTCCCATTCACCTTTGGAAGAAATGCAGACAGGATTTCTCAAAACAAAAGCCAATTGAAGTTTTCATACTTGGTGTCTAAAATCTAGTCATGTTATTAACATGGAACAATAGCAGTAAACATAGTCCACACGATACTGAGGCAATGAAATCTCCTAGGGGTCTACAAAAATCAGCACATCGATCATATTTTATCATAAAAAGATACTAATGATGCTAACACACAAGGGAATTGTAAAAGTTTGCCCTGAGTCTAATCATGTATTTAAATAATTTATTTAATTGGTTTTACTGTACACTAGTTATGTCTGATTTACTTTTATTTTATCTTTTAGGATTTAAATATTAAGAGAGAGAGATGAAGAATGCTTTTTATAAAATTATGAAGATTAGTCTTCTTGACAATATCGATAATCTGGTAAATTGCTAACAATAACCATCCGAAGCCTAAGCAAACATTTGGGATTTTTTAAACCAAAGCTTCAGATTCCCTTGGACTAAGAAAATCACTACCTCCATCTAGTGGAAATAGGTTGTGGCTCTCCCAAATTCCAGAATGCTTTTCAACTTTTTTGAAAGGTCATTTTGTTTTTTTGTCTATGATTATGTCAGATAACTGTACTTAGGGAGAGAAATTAATCAAACTGTTGTTGATTTTCTGAGAGATTTTACTAAACTTTTAAGACCCCCGGCCTTCTGATCACTTTTTCACAACAACCCAGAAAGCATAATCTCCCCCCCCGCCGTCACTATAAAGCTTATAAACTAGTTAAAGAGACTTGAGAAATGTGTATAAAAAATGAATGGAAGTGGACATACTAGTAAGCTAATGAGTGACAAAATCAAAATGTGAACTCAAAATACAATCCCCAAAATGTGGCATACTTAAGTATCTTATTTATTTTAATATTTTATTTTTAAATTTTGTATTAATGTAGTACAAGTAGATATTAGTAAAATGTAAAGCTGTTATATGAAAAATAATTTTTCAATATAAAAATTATTAGCAGAAAAACAATGGTAATACAGTATATCATGATGTTAAAGAATATATTTTCCAGCCAGGAATTTAGCTCAGGGGTTCCGGCACCTGTCTTGCAAACACAAGGATGGGGGTTTGATCCCTGGTAACCACAAACAACAAAGATGGGTTTGGTGACCATGCCCACCAGCCATCAGCACCACATACCACAGTGCTGGGTGTGGTGGCTCACGCCTGTAATCTCAGCACTTGGGAGGCAGAGGCAGGAGGATTGCTGTGAGTTCAAGTCTGATATCAGGGCCAGCCTGAACTACAAAAGCGAGACCCTGTCTCAATTTTATATATAATAACATTTTAAGCAAAACATTTTAAGCATTGATAAGGTATCTCACAATCCATATAATTTTCAACAATTTCTTCCTATTTCACAATATTAATTATTCTTTTGGGCTCTTATTTTCACTTTCAGTTTATAACACCAGAGAGACAGTGCGATATATACACACATGCTCAATTTATTTCACTTGAGTATGTTCTCAAGAGACATCCATTTACCTAGAAATGTCTCAAGTTTGTCCTTTTTGTGGCTGAATAGTACTCCATTATGCAAAAGAACCACATTTTTAATCCATTCATCAGTTGATGGCCATTTGGGCCACTGTTTCTAAGATTTAGCTATTACAAACCATGCCACCCTACACATGAGTGTGCATATCACACTGTGGTATGATGCTTTTAATTCTTTGGAAAGATACCCAAAAGGGGAATAGCTAGGTCGAATGGGACTTCTAGTCCTAGTTTTTTGAGGAATCTCCACAATGATTTCTACAGTGGCTGCACCAGCCTACACTCCCACAGACAGTGGAGAAAGATTCCTTTTCCCCACAGCCTCACCCGCATTTGTTGCTGGTTGACTTCTTGATAACAGCCCTTCTTTCTGGAGTGAGGTGGAATCTGAGCATTATTTTAATTTGCATCTCTCAAATGACCAGTGATGTTCAACATTTTTTTAATATATATTTATTTTCTGTTCTTACTTCTTCACCTGAGAAGCATGTACTCATCTTGGATTCCCAATTTTGAAATGGATCTTTAAATTTGGGTGGGCTCATTTTTTTCAATTCTTTATATGTTCTAGATATTAATCCTTTGTCTAAGGAACAACTGCTAAAATTTTTACCCACTCTGCAGGTTGTCTTTTCACTCTGTTGGTAATTTCTTTCGCTGTACAAAAACTTTTTTGTTGTTGTTCTTGTTTTGGTTTTTTGTTTTTGTTTTTTGTGTTTTTTTTAGGTTTTTTGAGACAGGGTCTCGCTTTGTGGTTCAGGCTGGCCCTGAGCTCAGCTCAAACTCACATCACAGCAATCCTCCTGCCTCTGCCTCCCGAGTGCTGGGATTACAGGCGTGAGCCACCACACCCGGCACTGTGGTATGTGGTACTGGTTGCTGCTGGGCGTGAGTCTCCACGCCCAATATGGTATGTGGTTAACCGGGGATCGAACTCAGGTCCTTGCACTTGCAAGACAGGCGCCGGAACCACTAAGCTAACTCCCCGACCCTACAAAAACTTTTTAAGAAGATGAGGTCCCAGTTGTTGAGTCTTTGTACTTCTTCCCATGCAGTCTGAGTTTTGTTCATGAAGTCATTGCCTACCCCTATGTCCTCAAGAGTTCTACCTAGTCTGTCTTCTAGGAGACTTAGTGTTTCTGTTTTAATATTTAGATATTTGATCCAATTCAATCTTTGTTTAGTGCATGTTGAGAGACATGCGTCTAGTTTAGTCTTCGGCATGTAGAAAGCAGTTTTTCTAGCACCATTTACTAAAAGGCTATCTTTCTTCCAGTGAATATATCTGGCCCCTTTCTCAAAGATAAGGTGGCTGAGTATGTTTGAGGTACTTTATGCATCTTCTTCTCTGTTCCACTGAGCTTCACATCTGCTTGTTTGTTGGTTTGTTCATTGGTTGGATGGTTGCCAGTACCATGCTGTTTTTATCACAGAAGTACTGTAGTATAATTTTAAGGCAGTGATTGTAATGCTTCCTGCTTTGCCTTTGTTTCCCATATTGTCTTGGTAGTCTAGGTCTCATATGATTCCAAATGAATTTTAAGAATGATTAAGCATTTTTAAACTGAAAGAAATAGAGCAAGCTACAGCAGCAAAAGTCTCTCTAACCTTCTCTCTTGAACCTCAAGGGACACGTGCTCTTCATTTTCCCTGAGGAAATAAACTTAACATAGGAATATGTTGCCAAAAAAGAATCTGAACAAATAGGCTTTGGTAAGTTCTCACTAGTTTATAGCCATAAAATCATTCTTCACACAACTGACTGCTTTTGATTAAACCTAAGCATTAAAATAACTAGTCTTGTTTCTTGAGTCATCATTTTTGGTCAGGTGCTTTCTTTATGACACTAAGCTTGTGTCCCAAATCCCCATGTATGACCTACATAGAAATGACTACCCAATGCACTTTTCACAATTTGGGGTTTCCCAAACTGTTTTTCTGAGGAACTACCTTAAAAATACTCACTGGTATTATAGAGGAGAAAAAGTATGATATTTTCTTAGGTTCATGTCCGTATAACAAAAACAAAACAAAACAACAACAACAAAAAAAAAAACATATACAAGTGTAAGTTGTACATGACACAGAAGGTTTCAGAAATGAAGACCCAAAGCAACAGGAAAACCTGTGCATCTTTATGCTTCAATTGATTGAGAGTAGACAGTTCTATGAAAATATAATTAAAGTTTATGATCTAAAGGTAGTAAACTAAGGGAAATTCGGCAAGACCTGTTTGTTTAGATTCCTTTTGGTATCTGTAGGTCTGTGAGATTTGCGGTATTCTTTTCCTCTAGGTCTGTAGATGGTGCCTCTGAAATAAAAGCTTTGCGATCTGCCCCAGAGGAGAAGCACTAGGGAAAGAGGAGAGAGGCCTACGGATTGACTGGCTTCTCAAATACCATTGTGCATATTTGGGGTGCACAAGTTCTGACCCCTTCCATTTGCCTTCTTCCATGATCCCACTTGGCCTACTTTATGCACATTTCCCTCCAGCCCTGACCAATAAAAAGTGCAGATTAAAAACTGAGAAGCCCTGGAAAAAGAGAATGATAGGCTACAAGACACAGCTTTCTTCAGACTTATCTAAGAACTCCCTTACTGGAAGACTCCTACTAATTATGCTGCAGAACAGCATCCCAAACTGTTTGGAGAACAGTGGTGTTACTCTAGCGGGCACAATTAATCTACAATGCTAAAGATGGCTCTCCTGCAGCCCCCCTTTGGAGCACATTCAGCACCTGAAAACGGAGTTTCTCTCCTTCCAAACATTTCCCACGCTTACTTTTCCTAAATGCTACAGGTTCAGCATGACACATGAAAATCAGTGCAATCTTCACCCTTGCCAAAACCTACAAAACACAACTAAATCACAGAATAAATATGACCGCTGTCCCTTCACTTTACAGGGAAAGCATCAAATTACACAATAAATGAGTTCCCAGATAAAATCAGTGTGACCAAATCAGCAAATACTAAAATCTAGATCCATGTGATTCGAACCAGCCTTTAGCTGTGTTAAAGAAAGCAGAGATGAGAAAAACAACAAAAATAGTATTCTTATGTCAGTTGCCCTTAGGTCCTGTCAATCTATGTCACTTGTCCTAAGTGCCTCATCTGTAAACATAAATTCCTCTTAGGAAAAAAAGAGGCCATGAGGGAATTAACTATAATCCTGCAGTCCTATATTTGAGAGGAGAGCAGGAGCCGAATTCAGAATCCATCATTTGTGCACAATGCTTCCCTCAGAACCCTTGAAGCATTTGCTTTCTTTGGAGTTTTGTGAATCACCTTTTTGGCATTTCCATTTATAAAGTCTTCCTTCTCTATTTCACATCTAGCCCATATCTGTAAAAATCTCACATCTTTTTTTACCCCTTTTTGGACTCTGCATTACACCACCCATCTGAATGGACAGGAGATTCCCTCAGGGAAACAACTTTTATGGCTTCTTCTAAAGAGAAAACAACTGACACGGTCCTGGTCTCACGCACTCTCTTTGTGTTTCTTTATCCACAACTCAGTCTCCTGATGTGGATGTCTCTCCTGTTCTCGCCTTGGGTTTTGAAATTCCTCATTCCTTCCCTCTTCCTACCTGGGGAAGCCCTTGTTCCCACATTCGCCCCAGTGGACAGGAGTGACTCAGCAGCTGCTGAACTGGCCTCGGTTGGCGGACCCCTGACGGCATCTAACAGTATAGGGCACCCATGGGCTCAGAGTAAAACCCGAACCTAGGTTGCCGTAACTGATGCCACTACCAGAAGCCCCTGGAAGAGCAGACCCCAAAAATGAAAGGAAGAAAATAAATGCCTCATGCTGCCAAGCTCGAGTGTTTGTGAAGATAGTCTGGAGAAACAAACACCTTTGCAGTGAGAAACTTTAGAAGGAATTATCAAAGACTGTTTCAATGACCATTATGAGATAACTTCATGGGCGGTGTTTTAATTCTTATTTGGAAGAAAATGTGAGAGGAGTGGATGAGATTCTTGGTCTTAAATGGCATTGTCTCCCAACTTCATAATTTTATTTTGATACTTTTATGTGCCCCACAGTATTTCCTGCTAACACTACATAATGAGTGGCAAGCTCAAAGTTACAATAATTATGCATAATTTAGTCTCTTAGAAGATCTATAAATACAGTGTGAAGTGTTCAGACTGCGATTTGATGCAACATCTGAAATCAGATTGCTTTGATGCAAATGTTTAGCTCAATGTTATAATTGTGCCATGAATTCTTCTGAATTCATTTTCTTAGCGAAAAGCATTTTATTAATTAGTTGCACCAGTCTCAAGGGTATTAGACTTTTTTTAGAGCCATCAGTGTCAAAACTTCTGCAAATATAAATTATAACTCATTTTTAAAAGAAGTTTTATTAAATGATTTTTAAATTACCACTTGGAGAGCATAAGTACTCCTAGGGGCATGTTTTCCAAACATTTCTAAGCATTGGAGCATTTATTAATTTTATTATTTATTGCTTCTCATTACCATCACATGTTCTTTCTTTTCCCAAAAACCAGAGTGTAAGAATTTTAACATTGTATTTAGTGTTATTAAGAAATGGTTTAGCTTATTTTAAAAATTGTCCATAATTCTTGATTTTATTTTTATTTTTCTTATTCACTTGCTAGCTATTAATTGTGTTGAATCTTTGTATACAAATACATTACCTCCACTTGTTCACATTTAAAAGTATAGTTTTCTTACTTGAAAGGCATATTTTGGGGGTATTTTATGATTTTGGATTGCAAAATCATGCATGTTGGAAGTTTGTACATGAGAATTATTTAAGGATAGAATTTAAGGTGATTTTCTTCAGAAAGATTTGAGCTTGCTTCCAAAAAAGGCTTATGAAAACTACTAATCTAGAGTTTTTGAGATAGGCTACCTAAAAGTGGGAATTCTTACCCCAAACATATAAAAAGGCAAGTTCAAGAGTAGTAATACTCAGATGAGACTTTTTTGTCCTTCTCCCTGAAGGCAGCACTGAGACCTGCCAGTGGTAACACTGTCCATTCTGCTGGAGGATGTTGTGTTAATTTACTCTGCTCTTGAAGGTACCATCTCTGAAGATCCAGCTTCTGAAGAAGTCTATATTCAGTGTGTTACCTTATTCATACCTTAAGCTTTGTGTTCTATTGCCCACATGCTACCCAAGAACAAAACTCCACTTCACCACTGAAGATTGTCAAATGGCTCTAGAGAAGCTATTGCATTAAGATCTGAATTTAACTTTCAGATTTACATATTTTGTCATCTGACCTTGAAGAGATGCTCTCATTTCAATACAAGCTCATCTATTCACCTAAAGAAATAGAATTTACTTTCTCTTTCATATTATTTTGTCTTCTGTACTGTGAACAATGTCAATATACCATAGTACCAAAAAATCTATGACTCACATCTTTCAAAATCCTTACTTTAACCAAATGATTTCCCAGATTTTCATCTTTCCTGTTGTTCTTTTCTTTTTCTTTTTGGAAGTAGTTTCTTCATTTTTTAAAATTGATTTTATTAGCATATTTTTGACATACATAATGATCACATTCATCATAGGAAATTTGTACCTGTGCATAATATACTGTAATTGTTTTTTTTACCCATTCCTCTGTGTTGTCTTCAGTCATGTATTACCTCTATTGTTTTTGTGGTTGTTCCTTTGATCTTAAATTTACCATAAATTATGTCAAGTTCTAATTATTTCTTTCCTTTATCATCAATGATATGTGTCATTGTCTCTCAGAGATCACTAGCCAAAGCAAGGTATTTTTTCACACTTAATATCCAGGAAGAAAAGAACTGACATACTAGAAAAGCACTAACAACAATCACAGTTTTTTTTTAATTGAAATCTTTATTGGTACATTACATATACACGTCATGATTGCACTCAACAATGAGAATTTGTACCAGTATATGACACAACTATTCACAGTTTCTTTTTAATACTTCTCTTCCTCTTCTTGTTTTGACTTTTCCACTTGAAATCATGAACTGGAATATGCAACATCCTCTTATGGACTGACTTATCTCTGGCCCCCTCTTTCTTCATTTCTTTCACAGAATCATCCATCCAATAAATTTTATGTATAAATGTCCTATAGGTTCCATCTTTGGCTTTGTTTATAAGATTTTTATTAAAATGTCCCCATACTCATCAAAAGCTTCAGCTTCTCTGTCGCTAATCCAGATGCCCCTCTGAGCATATCTGTCTATCCTCATGGATAAATCCATTTGGATATAATTATTAACTAAAGTTTAATAAAGCTGAGCATATATTTTCTTCACAACAAATATTTTTTATTCCAAAATGATGCTGTGGGCTCCTAGGTATGGATACAAAAAAAAAAAACCTGAAAAAATCCCATATTTTGAGATTTCTTTAAATTCTTACATCCCTTCATTGTCATGGTTTCTATTTCTCAGCTATTGCCTTTCAACGTCGGTATTGCTATTGCTTCCCTCGTCATTACTAAACTGATACCGTAGATGTTAAGACCACTTAGGTTGGGATCACTGAGCAATCAGCTTAGACCTATAATATTCTTAAGTTCCATGTACTCCATCTCCTTATTCTTAAAGTGGAGACCACAACTGTACATGCTTGCTGGGATTATTGTGAGGATAGAGTCAATATTTATATAGTATTTGGAATCTGCATGATATTTAGTAAATGCCTTGTAATTATCTAAAAATATTATTTCTAAAAAATCAGTAATTTTCAGTTCTGGTGCAACTTTTCATATATCCTTTCACTGAAATTTATTCTTCCTTTTTACTTCTTGATGCTTTTTGTTCCTGATCTTTTCCCATCCATTTCTAAATCTCTCTCCTTCTGAATCTTGTTAGCAGTCTCCTTGAAAAGTGACCCTCTCAGATGAAAGAAATGTGGAACCTGCAGCAAAATCCTCAGTAACTGGGTCACCACCTTGTACCAGGGCCTGTCTACTCCGATTTTCTACTCAGTATGGAGTCTTACTATGAATGTACGTGGTGAATAAACTAATGCTATAACTCCACTTTCAATACCACTTGTATAGTTTCAGGTTTTCCAAAAATCAAATGCCAAAATAAGATTAGACATATAAGAGATTTATAGAAAAAATCCCTGGAGAATGATAATGGGAAGAGTAAGAATATGTGGGTAAAGCTTTCAGAACGCAATTCAGGGAGGTTTTCAAACCTGGGAAAACCCTGGCCAGGGGGAAAAAATGTCATGAAACAATAGTTTTCATTCACAGACAGAAACAGCCCAGACCTAATGCTCTTGCACTAAGAGAAGCCTTGACTTCAGCAAGCATGACTTCAGCATGGAAGTCATAGTAGATCTATAGAAGCAGCATCTATCAGGAGGTCATCCATCATTCAAATAAGTGTCCAAGACAAGATTCTTTTGAAGGAAGATCTGAAAGACACACCTCTATAGCCACCATACAAGTGCTGGGAAGAGTATGTTTCTCATTTCCTTACGTGTCTCATAGGTTAGAATGAAACAACATGGTGGCCTTCAGGAATTTCAGATTGTAATCTCAGTGTTTTATAGAAACCTGAGGGATGTGGAATCATGAGGGATGTGAAATATCAAGAGATGAAACAGAAACAAGAGTTTAAAACAACTCCTTACCCATTTATCTGTTGATAGGCTTATAGAACACTTCCAAGATGTAGCTATTAGGAATTGTGCTGCTGTAAACATGGGTGTGCAGGTATCACTGTACTATGATGTCTAACTTTTTCAGGAAGATACCTACAAAGGAAACAGGTGGGCCAAATGGAATTTCTAATTTCAGTTTTTTGATTGAATCTTTTATTTAGATGTGCTATACACATGTACCATCTCCACAAAAAGGATATAAGTATTACAAACTGCAAACATGTATACAAAAAAGGAAAGGGATTGAGAGGTGGGAGAGCAGAGGGCAGGAAGGGAAGGGAAATGGAAAAAGGAATTCAAATATACTGTATGATGTGCATATACAGACTCACCACAAATAATATAAATATTATGTACTACAACTGTAAATTTTTAAAAAATAAAAAAGTCAGTGCTCAACAGAGAACCAATGTATAATATTGGTACGTGCCAAGGAAAACAGATGCTATGGAGCAGAAGCACTGCTATTGGCTAGGACACATGGGACAGCCCAAAATATCCTTGAACCAGGAAGAAGCAATATAAGACTAATTGAAAGAGGATCAATTTTAAGTATTTTGTTTAAGTATTATTATATGACCCAGATTGTGTGTCCTGAGAAAGTTGGTCCTACACACACAGTTCCAAATATCAACTAGTCATCTCTCCTTCAGTTTTGCACTTGACTGCCTACTACACAATACACAGAATCAAACATACTATATCACATACATACATACATACATACATACATACACACAAAAAAAATACAAGATTTAACTTTCCTTCTACATAACCTACCCACATTGTTAACATAACAGTCATCCAATTGCTCAGCTAGTAAACCAAGGACTATCCTTCTCTCTCCTTCACTTTTATTCTCAATAATTTGACCAAGTCACCAAACTATTAATTCTATCATCACACCATTGTGCATGTCTTCTCTCTCCTCCCTATTTCTATTGTATCATTTTCAAGATCTCTTTTTTTGTTGTTTTGTTTTATTTGGGTTTGGGTTTTTGGGTATTTTTTGTGTTTTGTGTTTTTTTTAGACAGGGTCTCACCTTATAGTTCTGGCTAGTCCTGAATTCAGCCTCGAATTCAACAGTCCTCCTGCCTCTGCCTCCCGAGTGCTGGGATTACAGGCGTGCGCCGCCAGGCCCAGCACTATGGTATGTGGTGCTGATTGCTGGTGGGCGGGAGTCATCACACCCAGCTTTGTTGTACTTGGTTACTGGGGATCAAACCTGGGACCATGCGCTTGCAAGGCAGGAGCAGGAACCACTGAGCTAAATCCCCGGCCCTCTCATTTTTGAGGTTTCTTATAGTAACTTCCAAATCCTATGGTCTTGAAGTATTCAATCTTTATCTACTTCAAGGAATTTTTGTTCTTGAAAACGTTCTTTCTTTTAAAAGAACATCTAATTATAACATTTCTCTGTATAAAAACATCAC
>PVIR01035960.1:0-16118 GCA_004026965.1 Petromus typicus
GGGAGGCAGAGGCAGGAGGATTGCTGTGATGTGAGTTTGAGGCTGAGCTCAGGGCCAGCCTGAACCACAAAGCGAGACCCTGTCTCCAAAAACCTAAAAAAAAAAAAAAAAACAAAAAAAAAAACACCCTATAATTATTTCTAAGGATTTATTGTTTAGGAATATCACTGAGAAAGTACTTTTTCTTTTCTTTGTAGGGTCTATCATTCTCATTTGTATTGTTTTCTTCTTTAATTTATACATGCTTACATTAGTTCCTTTTATTGTTTTTCTAATTATTTTGTAATCCTGATCCTACTACCCCGATCTTTGAATTTGATGTAGTTTATTAAGCCCCTTGAAACTTTATATGATAGACTTCAACGAAAGAAAAATTGTGAGATCTTAAAATTACTGTATAGGAATTAGAATAGTTGGTATATTAATTAAGATTTGTTTACTTGACCAAATTTTCAATAATTTGCTTATAAAATTAAAAGCAATCCATAGCAATGAATAAATTGTCATATTTTAATTTTTATAAGTAGGTTTAAATTTTATTATATCACTCGTAGGAATGTCCCTCCTGGACACTCAGTTATTCTTGTAATTGAGGTTAAAGGTATTATTTTTTAAGCAAATATAAATAGGATCCTAATACATATCTTCCATAGGATTCTTCTCTCTACAGGATTACTACACAAGAAATCTGCCTGTAGTGTAATCTCTCATCATTTAACAGCAGAGATACATTCTGAGAAGTGTATTGGACATTTTTATTGTTGGTAGAAACAGTGTGTTTATACAAATCTAGATGATGTGGCTTATGGCACAATCACAATAAACTTGTACACTTTGTTACTGTACTGAATATTGTAGGCAAGTATAATACATTGATAAATACTTGTATGCCTAAACATATCAAAACATAAAAAGGTACACATAGTAAATATACTGTTCTATAGGAATTTTTCGACTCTGATATACTGTTGTGGGACAGTCATCTGTGCAGTTAATTTGCTTCATATCTTGTGGTACTTGACTGTATGTTACCACAGGAGTATTTCAGAGTAGCATATATGTTTGTTTTAGTAATTGTATTATTAGCTGTCATTGTGACAGACTACCTGAGAATTACGAAGAAGGAAAGATTTATTTTGGATCAGAGTTTCAGAAGTTTGAGTTCATGGTCACTTAGCTCTGTTGCTGCTGGGCTTATGTTGAGATAGCACATCATGTTGGGGAGCATGTGGTGGAGCAGAGATTCCCCTTTTAGCGGAAAGACAGAAATGACACTGGACTAGAGAGGAAGAGGCCAGGGACAAGATATAGTTTCCAACATCACCCCAACGACCACAGCCTTCTCTCTTCAGTAGGCCCCTACTTCCTAAAAGCCCATCTTCCTTGTGTCTTCCTTACTTTATAGTCAGTGGACAACAATACTGGACACCATAATTAAAAGGAGGAGACGTTTATTTTGGCTCATCTTTGTAGTCCATGAATGGCTGGCTCTAGGGCTGGACAGTATGGCATGGGGTACATTATAGTGTGGGAAAAGCTGCTCCTGACATGGTGGCCGGGAAGCAGAGAAAAAGGGAGAGAGCAGAGAAGGGAAATAAACCTTTCCAGGTCACACCTCCAGTGACCCACCTTTTCTGATCAACCACCATCTCCTGACATCACAGTTAGCTACAATGTTTTCATAATTCAATCATGCTTCAGAAGCTCTGCCTCAAAGTGCATGAGACTTTTGAGGGAAATCTAAATAACACCTCTACACTGTGTTTAGTACCCCTCGTGATCCAGTCATGTTTGTAGGTCCCACTTTTGAACATCACTGTACTGGAGATCAAGCTTTTAATATAAGAGACTTTGGTTGGGGAGGGTATTTCTTATCTACACCAAGACAGTAGTGAATACTTGTATTTTACTATTTTCTTTATAATCACGTAATTTCTGATAGTTGTGTGACTATCATACTATGTTGTATATTATCTACGTCAGATTAACTAAACTATGAGAAAATAATACTTGGTGTGTTAATGATTAGTTGATACATAGTTTGTGGTTTTTAGCTGTTATCAAATGAAGCCTTTCCAGTAGCTAATCCTATTCTCTCTCTTTCAAAACACAGGTTTTGAGAGTATTTTAGAAGGGCTTTATGGACCACGGCTACGAAGAGACCTCAGTTTATTTGAAGGTAATTTTTGAAATTTTGTTTTCGTCATAACCTCCAGCTCCATTTAAGAAATGAAAAATAGGTAGTTGAAAGCCAGCCTGGACTAGGTAGTGAGATGTTCTTTCAAAAAACAAACAAATAAATGTACGGATGAATAAATAAATGACAGTTGCCTCAATTAAATCAAATTAAATGAATGTTCCATTAATTATCTTTCAAAAAGTTGTCCTCTCAAATTTTTTTTAATTGAAATCTTTATTGGTACATTACATATACACATCATAATTGCACTCCACAATGGGTATTTGTACCAGTAGAAGACACAACTTAATTCTCACTTTTTTCCCATAGCCCTACCCACCCTACCACCCCCCTATATGCATACAATTTGTTTCCTTACTTTTTTGTAATATTTGTAATTTTGTAATATTTGCTTACTTTTTTCCCCCTTCACCCTATTACACTTTGAGTATTTTCTATTTCACAATATGTAACATACAGTTCTAGAAGTCATTTACATCTTTATTTTCTCATACCAGAGAAAAGATGCGATATTTACCTATCTGTGCCCTATTTATTTCATTTATGAGGATATCCTCAAAGTATGTCCATTTAAGTATAAATGATTCTTACTTATCATTTTTTATGGCAGAGTAATACTCCATTCTGTAGAAGAACCACAGCTTTTTTATTCAGTCTCCAGTTGATGGACATTTGGGTTGTTTCCAAGATGTAGCAATCACAAATTGGGCTGCTATAAACATGGGTACACATATGTCACTGTGATATGAGTCTTCTAATTCTTTTGTGTATACACCTAGCAGGGCTATGGCTGGGTCAAATGGGACCTCCAATCCTAGCTTTTTGAGGAATCTCCAAACTGATCTCCACAGGGGTTGTACAAGTCTACAGTCCCACCAAAAGTGGAGAAGCGTTCCTTATTCTTTGCAGCCTCAACAACATTTGCTGTTTGCTAATTCTGAAATGGCAACCATTCTATGTGGAGTGAGATGAAATCTCAGTGTTGTTTTCATCTGCATCTCTCGAGTGACTAATGATGTTGAGCATTTCTTCACATGCTTCTTAGCTGCTGTCACTTCTTCCTCTGAAAAATCTCTGTTCATTTCAGATGCCCATTTTTGAATTGGGTCTTTAAATTTGGGTAGGCTGATATTTTTGAGCTCTTTATATATTCTGGATGGTAACCCTTTGTCTGAGGAACAGCTGGTAAAGATTTTTTCCCACATTGTTGGTTGCCTTTTTGCTCTGTTGGTGGTTTCCTTTCGTGTGCAGAAGATTTTTAAAAGAATGACGTCCCATTTGTTGATTTCTTCTTCCAATTCCTGTGCTATAGAGGTTTTGTTCATGAATTCTTTTGCTAAGCCAATGTCTTTAAGAGTTTTACCTAACCTGTTTTGCAACAGGTTTAGAGTGTCTGTTTTAATATTTAGGTCTCTTATCCACTTTGATTTTAGCTTGGTACACGGTGAAAGAGTTAGATTTAGTTTTAGTCTTTGGCAAGTAAAAGACCAGTTTCTCCAGCACCATTTGTTAAAGAGGCTATCTTTCCTCCATTGAGGATTTTTGGCTCCTTTGTCAAAGATGAGGTGGCTCAGTGTTATCTGGAATAGTTTGTGGATCTTCTAGTCTCCTAGAAGATCCAGAGTACAGTCAAATTTTTATTTTCATTTTTCATAGTCTTTGTACTTTGTGACATACTTGTAAATACTGGAAAGGAAGAATCTATAACTAAACAAATTTATACATTGACTTTTTGTTATATTTTTCTGAAGACAGTGTTTCCCAATATTTGAAGAGCTAATGTTGCTGTAAAACTTTTTTTTTTTTTTTTTTTTTTGAGACTTTGTCTCGCTTTTGTAGTTCAGGCTGTCCCTGAGTTCAGCCTCAAACTCACAGCAATCCTGCCTCTGTCTCCCAAGTGCTGGGATTACAGGCGTGAGCCACCATGCCCGGTACTGTGGTATGTGGTACTGATTGCTGGTGGGCATGAGTCTCCACACCCAGTATTGTTGTATGTGGTTACCTCCATCCAAAGCGGGTCCTTGCTTTTACAAGGCAGGTGCCAGAACCATTGAGCTAAATCTCCGGCCCTAAAACATTTTTTTTTTTTGATACTGGTTAAAGTAACAGATTACTTTTTTCTTGCTTTTACTGATTTTTCAGAAAGTATCTTGAGCCTATAAGGCCAACATGTTTCCAACTTATTTATTTAGCTCTTCATTGACATTCTTTATGAAAATGTATACAGCTTTTGTTGCTTTTGATCAAGGAAAAAGTGTCCTTAATAGTACTACTGATACTAATGATGGTGATAATGATTAGTGACCAAAAAACCTTTTTAAATTTAATAGGAATATACTATTTTTTATTAGATATGGCCTGCTTGGATTTCATTTTCAGTTATTATAGTATCTAAAAAATAACCTTAAGCATTTATTCAGACTTACTGTTACCAATTTGTAAACTTGTGTTTTTAAACCAGGCTGATCACTTTTTCTCATATGTACCAAAAATTGATTGTGATTTTGTAAGATTTTCTTAATAATTCTTATATAAAATTTTAAAATTCAGTATAATTTATTTTAGTATCCGAGTTGTTCCCACTGTTATATCATGCTTATAAATTCTTCCTCATATGTTTACCATATTTTGCTTTAAAATAAAAAGTACCATCAACTTGAAAGTAATTATTTTTAATGATAAAAACCTTATGCTTTTCAAGCTATTATTGGGATATTATTATAACTTAGGGCCTTTGTATATTACCAGTACACTTCTAAAGGATACCTGAAATTATACATACTTGCATAGTAGTTTTAAGGATCAAAAAAAAAAAAAATAATCTAAGGAACATGCAGAACATATATATAAGTTTACTCATTATAGTCCTAAAGTTGTTTCTGTTTCTTTTTTACTATTATGAAGGAGACTTTTTTACTATTAAAAGTCGGAGACTCAAAAAAAAGAAGAAGACTGTTTAATAAATTATTTTATGACCATAATTGAAGTACATGCAGCCATTATATATACAAACAGTAGTTTGTTAATGATAATGCAATAATTACTAAACTGAAGAAATGAAAGTACTGTATACATATTATATACTTATCCTAATTATATTAAAAGAATAAAAGAAGTATATATGTTTTTATTGTAAGTATACTTGAAAGAACAAACACTAAAATGTCATAGTGACAATATTTGAAGTATGCATTATGGATAACTTTTGTTTCCTTTTACATTTTCATTTGTTTTTTCCTCTGTATCAAATATATATATAATTTTAAATATGTGAAATCTCTTTAAAAGGCACACTATGTGCAAGACTCTTATGAACATTAGAAAAGGTGATCTATGCTGAATAAGTATCAAGTTTCAGTTTTTGTCAGTGATATTGACTGTATTATATGTATAATGAGAATAATGTGGGACATCAGTTGAACTTAAACCAGCTCTATAAATAAATTATAAAAATATAAAAGAAATTTTAATTGAAGTTTTTGAATTTGTAATCGTATCATGTCATGTAATCTTACGTTTTCTTAAACTATTTGGGGAGTGGGGATGGGGTCTAAAAACTATATGGGCACAAAACAGGTTTTCAGTCTTTCCTAGTTAGTTTTAAGCATCTATGGGTTATCCTTGATATATTGCCTATGGCTTTAGGTGTTTGAGGTCTTTCAGCCTTGGCAGGGACAGGGTATACAACTTTGTTTCTCTAGCAACTGGTCAGTGCTCAATTTTTTTAAATAACCTATTGAAATCCTTGAGTCCCGGCTCGCTGTGTGACAGTGTACTTTACAGGCATACAGTTGTAATCTCTTTTTGCATATGACACAGGCAGCCTGGAACTTGGATTGCCACTTTGAGCAATATCACCTGTTTTAAGAGTTTTATGTTTATGTAATATTTTTTATCACCTCCTCTTCCAGACACTCTAGCATAAATACTAGTGGAAGATTTTGATCTGTGCTATAATTTCTGATACCGTAGCTTAGCTATTTTTTTGTGTGTGCTTGGAAACGTAGAATACTAGGAGAAAACATTTTTCTAAATGTATTTTAAGTTTTATAGTATAATTCACTTACAGAATAATGCTATTTTTGATTTTTGATTGAACTGTTTCTAGTAACTGTATCTGTCAGTTTTACATATCAACACTAGCAAATTGTACTCTACTACCTTGTCTTCTGCCGATCCCCTAGGATTTGAAGGTCCTTTTCTATTCGGTATACATATGTGCTTAAGAAGGATCATGTTGTTATGAATAGTTATCTACCCAATTTAGTTATGAATCAATCATAGAGCAGAAAATATGCTTGAGAAATATTTACTCCAATCGCCAATCTGTAGTTAGATGAATGATACATGTACAGAACATAGTTTTCAGTAAAATGAAGCCAAAATGTGCCTGTTTGAGTATCATTTTATTCCTAAGGAGAGCTTTTTGTTAAATCTTTTAATTTTAGTCTTATTTTACAATAGTTTTTCACTGAATTATTTTTATCTAATATGCTTATAAAACACTGCTAACTATAGTTTTACTGGTTTTTCAGCTAAAGTTACATGCAGAATCTAAAGAATCAAAAATGTAGTGCATGAACGTCATTTCAGCCTTCCGTTTCTTACCTCTTTCTGTATTATATTGGAAGTGTTTAGCTTAATTGCCTTCTGTTAATCCAACTTACAGTTTATGACTTTATTCTCAGCTTTCTCTCACTTTATTTACATAGTGTTATATGTTTGTGTACATTTGTATTTTCCTTCAGAAATTAGCTTATCATATGAAAGGCAAGTTGTTCTAAGGAAATAAGTGACTATATTTTACTTGCAGGTCATTCCTTCTCCTTCATTCCATCTTCTTCCTTCATTCTTCTTTCTTCGCAGTGCTGGGGATTGAATTCAAGCCCTCATGCATGCTAGGCAAGTGCTATGCTACCAAACTATACCTCTAGCCCTATAGATTATTATTTATGTCCAAATGACATGTTCATTTTAGAAACTTAGGAAATATTGATTGATAAACTAAAAAGAACCCCTAATCCCACCACTACTCATTGATCACTTCCTTTCACATTTCTTCTAATGTAAAATTTGTTTTCATATATTTAATCTTTCATTAAAATAGTGTATAGTATATGTAGCAGTACATATACATTTTTTCCTACTGTATTTCTACACTATGTCATTTGTATATACTATACAAAGTCTTGGGATCACCATTTTAATGACTGAACATGATTTCATTGTGGAAGTATGATAATTAATCCATTTAATACTCCATGAGTGTGTATCTCAATTTATTCTTTAAATTCAAATGTATCTTGTACTTTATGTCCTCTTTTGTATTCTTTGGGGGAAGTTATAAATCAGCTGAACTGTGGATTTCTAACAGCCTTTTCAACATGTATGCCTACCATTGTTTCCTTGCTGTTTTTATCACAGCTGTTGAAATTTTTTTTTCTTCAGGTGCCCTAGGTAAATTGTTCCTCCTTTTTTTTACTTTTTGCATTAAAATTTGTTTTTGATCAAATTTGAAGGCGAAAGAGTAATGATATTAATTATATAATATTGAACATATACTTGTGTAAAGAACAAGACAGCTACACTCTTTTTTTTTGAAGGAAAATTAGACTATTGCTATTGAAGTATAGTGTCTCTTGAAAAAGCATGTAGTAGTTACCCATTATAGACATCTCCAGATACCTCTAAATATCTTGGCTTCTTTCTTATCACCTTCTATTTTTGTATTTCTTGTTAGTTTTATTAAAAATACATCCAAGTAAGAACAAAATGAAAGATAAATAATAGAATACAGGAAGATAGATATTTTGCAAAGGAGAGGGGGACAGAAATAAGGAAGGTGTGGCTAAGGGAAGGTGAGTGGATAAATAAAGAATTTAGATGTGTCATATACCAACTACCCATGATGATTGTAATCATTAGGCATCGCAAACATGTACTAAAAAAAAAAAAAATTATTTTAAAATACCAATTAGTGTAGCCACACTACAATTATATGTCCCCATGGATAATCTGTATGTAGGAATCAAATGGATTAAAGTATGTTTTTAGATATATTAATGGAAATCTGAGCTTTTGTTTCCTTACAGTGACTCAGAAACCAAATAAATTGCATACCAGAGAATTCTCATGTAGTATTATAAATTATTTTTAATTAGAAATGTAATGCATAGTATTTAGATAAGTTTACATTAAACAGTTTACAAACCTACTGTTTTCTTTAGAAAAACGTATTCTAGATTATATCACTGTTACCTTAAAGGTCAACTCAGTACACAATATGTTAAGCTGAAGACTTTTATGTCATATATGCCAGTCTTTTGAGAAGTTTACATCCTACTTTTTGAATTCAACTCTGTTTGAAAAGGTTAGCTAAGGGTCTGTCAATTTTATTCTCTGGATTCACCTCCAGATTGAATAGTTTTGAAAGAAGTTTTTGGATACTGTTAAGTTTAATTTGTTGGAAATAAAATAAAAGTTCTGCTTTTCTGTCTTTGATCTATCTTGTGATTCTTTAATCTTTTGAGGGGAATATTAACCGTTCTCTCTTCTGGAGTAAGATCTGCAAAGAAGCTTGGGGTGTTATGAGCTTCATAAATTTATGTATTCTCAGACAAGGTCTTGGCTCTCTAAACCTCTCTTGCTCCTCCATATCACCCAGGAACACTTCTTCTGCCTTTGTAGCACATTTTAAGCAAAGATTTTATTCTAATTTTCCACTTTAATTAATCCTTTTATGGATCTTTGTTTCTTCTCTTGACAGGGAGGAAAAATTCCATAGTTTTCTGAGGTGAATTGATAATTATATAACGAAAACAAGAGAAGTTAATGCTATTTTATGGTTATATAAATTATATCATCTCTTATCACATATATTGATATTGTAAGAGACTTTATTCTGAATATAATCATCATAACCTTTATAATACTGAGATTAGAGAAATATGCTAAATATCTGGCATTCAGATTAGTTAAATGAATTTTAACAGAAGAACTCAACATATATATTAAATATTTAGAAATGAACCTGGACTTGACAAATATGTGTAATAAATAAGTGTATAATATGTACCTAATTTTAAAAATCAATATATTAGCACAGCTTTAAATTACAGAAAAAAAAATTGAGCAGAAAGTATTTCCCATATACCTCAATTCTTCTGTACTAGCATATTTTGTTGAACCAGTGTTTATACATTATCAGTAGTGAAAGTCTGTAGTTTACATTAGATTCATTTGTTGTATAATGTGTAGTTTGAATTTTTTCATATACATGATGTCATATACCCATCATTACACTATCATGCACCATGGTATTACTGCCATAAAAATCTGTACTTTTCCTATTCATTCCATGCCTTTTCCCCACCCTTGGAGAACACTGAATCTTTCACTATTTCTAAAGTTTACCTTTTCTAGTATTTAGTTGGAATCATACAATGTATAGCACTTCCAGATTTACTTCTTTCACTTAGCAATAAATACTTAATGGTTTTTGTCTTTTTATAGCTCAGTAGCACTTTTTATTGCTGAAAATATTTGTATTGATACAAGATATCTTGGTCACTTTCAAGTTTTGACAATTATGAATGAAATTTCTATAAATATTCATATGTAAGTTTTTTGGTAGGCAGAAGTTTTCAACCAATTTGCATTAATATCTGGAAGCACCATAATATATAGAAGGATTAGGTTTGTTGCCAACTGTCAGTCTGTTTTCAAAAGTAGCTGTCCCATGATACATTTTTACCAGCATGAATGAGAGCTCCTTTTGTTTCACATCCTCACCATCATTTGATGACATTCTTGTTTTGGACTTTATTCATCCCCTTAGATATGCACTGGCATCTTATTATCTTAATTTGTAATTTCCCAATAGCATTTGATATCAAGCATTTTTCTCACACACACACACACACACACACACACACACACACACACACATTTTACCATGTATATATCTTCTTGGATGAGATGTCTGTTCAGACAGATTTTGGTGTTCGGATAATGATACAAGCATAGAATGAGTAAGAAATTTCTTCCATTTCTCTTTTTGAAATACAGAGTCCATCGAAAGAAAATGTACACATCAGAAGAAAAACTTACATAAATATTTTAATGTTAAGTTTATTGAAAAATTATGAGATTAATAAAAGTTACCTTTGGCCTCTCCAATTACAAGAGGTGCTCTAAGTGGTGACTTCCAGACATTTATAAGTAATGCAAACTGTTGAAGTATGTATACATTTTTTTTGGCTGATTCTAGTTTAAATCAGGTTTCATTCTCTCTTTTTTGGAAATTTTTAAATTAATTTTTTTTTAAAGAAAAGTCTATTTATCTGTATTTCCTTTATTTTTTGAGACCGTATGTCTTTCATAGTTCAAGCTGAGCTCAGCCTCAAACTCACAACAATCCTCCTGCCTCTGCCTCCCAAGTGCTGGAATTACAGACATGAGCCACCATGCCTGGCACTGTGGTTTGTGGTTCTGAATGCTGATGGGCGTGAGTCTCCACGCCCAGCATTGTTGTATGTGTTACCAGAGATTGAACCCCGGTTCTTGCACTTGCAAGGCAGGCACCAGAACCACTGAGCTAAATCCCTGGCCCAATCTGTATTTCCTTTTATAAGATTTTGTAACATATATCTTATAAGGAATTGGTCCATTTTACATAGTTATCAAATTTATGGAAACAACTGCTCATAATAAAAAAGAATAACTTTTAATGTCCATAGAATCAGTAGTGATAACACACTTCGTGTTTTTTCTTTTTCCCTAGTTAGGCTGGCCAGATATTTATCAATTTTACTTTCTTTCCAAACAGATCTTTTATTTTTTTTAAAGGTCTATAATATGAGGTTATGTAGAAGATGCTACTCATTATCTCTGAATAATGGAATTGTGAATAATTTTCCCTTTTATTTTCAATATAGTTAATATGAAAAATTGTTTTGAATTACATTGTCTGTTGAACATCTTTCTCCAAAATCAACATACTTACTACCAGTGTTCATGATGTTCATAAACAATCTAGTTTTGCCATTTTATTTAATATTTCATTGGATGTATCCTTGAGAACTCTATAAAATTTATAGCTTATGAGTAAAGGGTACTAAAAAAAGAAAACATTCCAAAGAAGTGAGATTATTTAGAAGAAAAATGCAAGGAATACCTTTGGAAGTGTTCCGTACATTTTTATTTAATTTTTACTACAGTTTAAGATGCAATTATTATCCTCATTTAAAAAAAATAAGGAAACTGCTGAGGCCACGTATAATATGTAGAAAAGTCATGGCTCAGTACTAAGGGTTGTTAGATTTAAATCTTTTAACTTTGTAAGCTTAATTAGATAAAATGATCGGAGCCAGATTTTAGCTATAAGAGTGTATAGCTGCAGTGGAAACATGGACCTTGGTCAGTCATCTACTGTCGGCTTTTATGATGGTGTTGCCTTTTTACTAATAAGGCCATTTCTAGCTACATTATATAACCCTTTTTGAGCTTAAACATAACAATACATGTTAACATTATAAAGAGAAATATAACATTTTAGAGGTAAATATCTGATTCCTGGTCAGGTTTCTTTTGAGAAATAAAATGTATATTTTTAATTATATGAAAAGATAATTTGAGAAGAGAAGAAATCTTATCTGTAGTTGGTTTTTCAAAATCTGTTTTTCTATACAGGAAAAAAGTATCCTACCCTCATTGTGTTTGACTTGAAAACAGAAATTTCTGTGGAAGGAGTAATTACTAAATATTTGTAAGTAAAGCTATATATTTTAAACTGAACAGAATTTAACAGCCTTTGTTCAGTTGATTATTCAAAATGCCATTTATTTAACTATGTAGGTTCTTATTTTAATTTGTGTTTTATTAAAGAACTCTTATTGAAATAACTAAGTGACATAATCTCAGTCTGACTTTACCTTCATCTTAACAATTAGTAATTGTCTTAATTGATCTAAAATTGCTGTCCTATGTCAAAATATTTATCACTGAAGTGTAACTGAATCTTGTAACAACTTTTTAAAATATTCCAGGTCTCCTAGGTATTTTTCAATACTTTCAATGCTGTATTTCTTTCAAAAGCCCATGATTTTAAAGAAAAAAAGAGAGTAAAATTTCCTTGACCTATCAAAATTGTCTTGGCACATGACTCACATTTTTGCTATATTCCTGCATTAAAAAGTCTAACATCTGTAGCATATTTACAGGTGATCTCACTCAGCTGATCTGTAGACTGTGGCTGAGGTTCATGGTTTCTCTGCGTGATTACAGGCTCCAGACTGAAGGAATCATGGCTGTCTGGGACAAGTTCTCACGTTGAGTGATAGAAGAAAAAGAACGGGGGGAATGCCCTTGCTGTTAAAGCCTCAGTTTGTATGGCACACTGTCACTTCTATTTCATTCCTTCCACTGATCAAAGAGTCCCACTTTTCTAGTAATATATACTTTATGATGCTGGATTCCAAATGTGTGTGTGTGATTCTGTTCTGTCGAGGATATAAAAGAATCAAAGCAAAATAAGCCTACAGAGCTAAATTCTGTAAGACCTGTTTTTAATTGTGTAGATTACTTAAAATTTCACTTGTGAAATTCATAGGAATATAAACAATTTTCATAAATAAATATTCCATTAAAATATGTCTTCTGAAAATTAATCTTATTTAAACTATGTTCAGTATATAGAATTAAAACAGTGGTTGGCGATTCTACCTTGTTAATACCTAACCTATACATTATGGTTTGTTTTGGTTTTATTGTACTGGAAATTGAGTCAGAAGCTTCTTTGTTGGCATATATTCCCAACCCTATTATATATTTACTTTAAGACAGGGTCCTGATAAGTTACTTAGTTGATCCTCCTGCCTCAGCCTCCCAGATTGCCGAGATTACAGGCATGTGCCTCCATGCCCAGCTATAGTATATTTTATAGCTTATAATATTTCCATAATTTTTTCATTAGATGTATAAGTAATTGTTTCTGACCTTTTGGCTGAGCTCAAGTGTAGTTGTACAAGTAAGTTATGTGATGTGGCCCTCATTTTACACATAAAGCAATTAAAACAGAAAATATTGTGGTTTAGAAATTGTTGCAGCTACACAGTAAGTGTGTTTCTTTTCCTGATTTTTGGAGACTTCCAATCTAGTTCTCTTTCCATTATTCAGAATCTTTTGTTCCCCATTTCCTGACCTTTCCAGTTCCGTGTATATATTAGTAATACTTTTACACCATTGCCAGAATGAAGATGGTAACTACACGTTTTGTAATGCCTACAAATTATATGTATTTGGATTAATGCAAGGATGTCCTAAGTAGTACTTTTTATTCACTATTTTCCAAAACAAATATGCTTCATTTTCTGAGTACTGTAGCAGAGCAATGCATTGAAACGCGTTGTTTATTTCAGAAGCATGTGAGAGAACTTTTGTGGTGCACCATTGATTTTCAACTACTTCAGATGATAATGATTTTGTAGTATTTGAGGTTCTGAATATGACTTAATTTGGGAAAATATTGGAGCACTGTGCTGGAGGGTAATTTGAAAAGCAGTGTCTACCAAGTTTAGTTAAAATGACAGCATTCTACTTTCATAAAGTTTATTTTAATAGAAAATGCTTTTGTTTTCCAGAAATGTTCTAATATATTACAACTGTTAAATTATAGGGAATCATCCTCTGAAAAAAATCCATATTTTGTATTGAGTATTATATCTTACTTTTTTACCAGATTTTTGCTCTTAATTCTTGTAATAAAGTTTTGAAACTTTTTTGAAAATGCAATAACAATGTAATAATCTGATCTCATTTTTGTTTGAGTTACTACTTGTTTGTATAGATAGCTTTCTGTTTTGTCAAATCTATGAGGCTTGCCTGGTGTTCTCTTTTACTTTTCTGTTTAATGTTGTCTTTCATGATGTGCAGTATTTGTGCCTTTCCTCCTCATATCACCTTCTTTGTTCTGATTTCCTTCATTGTGAAATAAAAATAAAATTACTGAACAGATGATAAATTGAATATTCTGGGAAGTTAGGTGAAACTTTGCAACCCTGGTGTTGGAAAATTGGTAAATTAAATCCAGGTCATTGTTCTTGCTGTGTTGTATCATAATAGGGCAAAACTACAGTACTCTCCTTGTGGCCTCCTCTTTTTTTTTTTTTTTTGTTTGTTTGTTTGTAGATGTTATTAGCTTAATTTAAAGTTAGGTTTCTTCCCTTATTGTTAATTAGGGTTTTTTTTGTTTGCTTTTTGTTTTGTTTTGTTTTTCCTTTTGCCATTGCTGTGGAGAGTGGGAATTTTTATTGGTTATAATAAAGTTAGCATATTTAATGAATATTTTTCCCTCTTTTAAAGACTGTGAACCAGAAGAGCTGACTGACTGGTCTATGGATGAAAAATGTTCATTTTGTAACCTACAGAGAGAAGCAGTCAGTGTAAGTTTTAGTGCTATGAAATTAATTTTAAACTAATTGCACATTTGTTAACGGAATTCTCTTTTTAATTTTTCCTAAAAATTGATGAGTCAGTGAAAGTTTACTTGATTTTGCTAGATGAAAGGACTATAACAAAGTTTATACAATAAGTCCAGAATTTAGTTTAATTTGCAGATGAAATCCTTTAGAATATTCATCTCTTTTGCTTATATCATTTTTATTTTTTATACCCTGGCTCAAGAATTTATTTGAGGTCATTTTGGTATTTACATGTACACAGTAAAAATGGAGGCCTAGCTTGAACTGTGACCACCCTACAGTCTGAATTCTTAGAAATCTTTAGTAAGGAGATAATATGATAATAGTTTTTTAGCCTTTCACATACTCTTAATATCTTTTCATAAATTTTTCATGTGTAAATGATGAAATATAATAAATAACTAGTAGACACAAAACATAAATTATACAACAGCATCTTGTATGGTAGGTTACCCTGATTTCTTATCCACTGTTGTAAGAAGAAATAAGAATTTCAGAATCTACTGATTTTGTTCATATTACTAAATAAATGTATTTGCTTTGTTGTTAAATCACTGATAAGAGGGCCCGGGATTTAGCTCAGTGGTTCCAGCACCGGTCTTGCAAGCCCAAGGACCCGGTTTGATCCCTGGTAACCACATAGAGTACTGGGTGTGGAGATTCACACCCAGCAGCAATCAGTACCACATATCACAGTGCCAGCCGTGGTGGCTCATGCCTGTCATCCCAGCGCTCGGGAGGCAGAGGCAGGAGGATTGCTGTGGTGTGAGTTTGAGGCTGAGCTCAGGGCCAGCCTGAACTTCAAGGTGAGACCCTGCCTCAAGAAAACAAAAAATGAAAAAACAACAACAACAACAAAAAAATCACTGATAAGATACTATAGTACTAGTATAGTGAATTTATTCAGCTATGTATTTTATGTTTCAACTGCTCTTCCTTTTTTTTTTTTTTTATAACTGTAGTTTTGCCAAGGAATTGGGGCATGGGGTATTTGGGCCTTCTTACAGCTTGATTTCTTTTTTTCTAGACTCCTGTCCAAAGTTTTATACCCCTTGGATACAATTTGGTATAATTTAAAAAGTAAAAATATGACAATTTAGAGAATTAATTAACTTTAAGAATTAACTTTTGTGATTTTTATGATATTTTGCATTTAAATAAAAATTAATTTGATATGTTGCAATTTTGTAATTTTAGGATTGTATACCATCTCTTGATTCTTCACAGTCAACACCAACAGAGGAGCTATCATCTCAGGGCCAGTCCAACACTGATAAGATTGAATGCCAAGCAGAAAATTACCTAAATGCACTCTTTCAAAAGAAAGGTAATACATTGGTATGCTTTGTCATTTAAATTTTGTGATAGAGATTGAAAATATTTCAATTTTTCCTCACACAAGACTCTTGTATACATCAATTGAATTTTTTAATATGTCA
>PVIR01035961.1:0-16117 GCA_004026965.1 Petromus typicus
GGATATTACTAAGCCCTCCCCTCCCTACAAAAATCACTGAAGTATTTTTTATCATTTTACAAAATAGAGGTATCTTTACAAAGGACTAAAGAACTAGTATTTCATACTTAACAATACTGTGTTTCCAGTACAGTAAACACTGTAATGTATTCATTTTATTCAGCATTCTAGTTCTAATATATGCTATCTAAATAAAGCATTTCTTTCTTTTCACAGATTAGCTGTGACAAAAACTCATTCTATGTTTTAATGATATTTTAGCTACATTCAAGCATCAAACTGAAAATAATATTTACTAAATAAATGATAAAATGTTTTGAAGACAAATGCACTAGTAAATTAAAAGTAAGATTTTTATAATTATTATTGTAAGATAAAATTCAAATCCATTAGTACTGGAGAGAAGAATCACTAACTAATGGTAGTAAAAATTGAAATCCTAATGAGTTGTAGCATATTTGCTAAGGATATAGTGTAATCAAAGAAAAATATAGAAAGTTTTAGACAGTTTTCAAATAACTAATTAAATTATAAATAAATTTGTAAATCCAAATTTCATTATTCTAGTTTTAATGAAAATATGCATTTGAATTTCTAATATTTCTGGTATTAACTGAAATAATTTAAGTTAGTATCCATTCATGTCATTTATTCCATCCATAAAATGTCAATAAATATGCTAAATATTTTGTTTTATTTTATTCCATGTTATTTCAATAATTGAAAGTTGATCCTTAGCACTAATGGACTCTTCATAGACAGCAGACATTAAAATATTTGGTGATTGAAGATCTGACAAATATTTCTCTTTACACTTGGGACTTCTAGCTAAAAGAACAATAATAGAAAACATTAAACATTGGATCTTTATGTTGTGCTAATGCAAATACATTTTTAAGTAGAAAATGTATTTAAATTTGTTACCTTCTCTTCCTTAGTAACTACAACATACTTAGGACAAAAGGCATTATAATGATCAATATTTGTTCCCTGGTGGCTTTGTGTTGAATTTAAAGCTGACTAAACACTAACTCCAAGAAATAGGTGAGGTGCATTTTATTACAAAAGTCTCTGACACCATCAAGGTTTTTGTTGTTGTTTATTTCCATTTACTTCTTTCTTTTCAAGTAGAATGAAGAATGTTCAGTTCCATGACCTCTTGAGCCCTGTGATACTTCTGTCATTTTAAAAAATTAATTAGTGAGTCAAGGGCTGAATCAGCCTTCCTTCAGGTAATTCTCTTGCTCTTCACAAAGTTAACACCCTTACTGTCATTGCCAAAGTCCTTTGCCTTGTCAGCAGCATTTAAAACATCACCAATCATTTCTGCATCACTGGCACAATGTCAATGAGATGGGCTGAGGACCTTTCCTTGGGATCAAGAGTGACAGGGTCAACTGGAGAATCAAGATCAGCAGTGTCCAGTAAGCAAAGGAAGAGGGCAACAGAAATCCAGGCTGAGTCAGTAGGGGACAACATGAGTATCTGTCCTCAGTAACTCAGCAAGTACTTAAAGAGCATATGGGATATTGGAAACAGGCTACTGAAGAGGCTATATATTTCTATGTTAAGGAGAATCTTATGAATTTGGTCAGCCTAGAAAAAAAAAATGGTGGCCTGAAAAAGATCAAGATTAGAGTCAAACCTCAGTTCAGGCTCACAGAATGACATATCATGGCATCATGGAGGCAGACTGTCTGCTGGTGAAGGGGTATTTTGAAGTCTTTCTAATCCACCCATGAGGGCTGCAGATTCTTTATATCTCAAAAATCGAATGGGAGCATCTACCTTCCCTACTCTTGTAGACCTTCTAAAGGTATACTCAGGTTTTGTGCCACATGATGCAGTGTTTCCCTCCAGTCCCCCCATATACCTCCAATCTCAGCTATTGTACTTCACCGCACTTAATTTCAAGATGAGTCAGAAGATAAATGATCATATCACATCGTCATGCTTCCCAAAGACTATTACAACCTTGAATAACCTGTGCTCATTGCTTCTGTTATATTCTTTACTTTTTCTTTTTTTGTTGTGTTTTTTTACTGTATTTCATGCTGGCCTCGAACTCACTATGTAGCCTCAGTTGGCCTTGAACTCACAGTGATTCTGCTGCCTCAATCTCTCCCATGCAGGGATCACAGTTGTACAGCACCCACCCAGTCACACTCTTAACTTTGATAAGAGTGCTTAGCACAAAAAATCTAGCAAGAACAAAAACACTCAAACCAATATATTAGTCTTAATTCATACAATAAAAGTATGAAATTACATTGAATTCATTAAAAACAGGAAAAAAAACACAGTCTCCTCAGAAAAGAGAAGGAGCATGAAACTGGGGCTGGGGGGAACAGTGGGCTTCTAATTTAGCATTTTAAACTTTTTGTTGGCACATAGCTGGGTTTTGTTGGACTTGTTTTATCTGTAAGATCCCTGAATTTAAAATTAAACAAGAGTTTATGTGTGAAACAGAATGAGATAGAGCAAAACAGAGTCAAAGAGAGCTGGAAATCCTTTCCTCCCAACGTGTTTTTGTCTTAATCAAATGCTCCATTCTGTCCTCAATAATGTGGCTTTACTTTTCTATCTGTGCTGCCTCTTGCAATCTGCCCGCTCCTGCTTTTGGTTTCATTTTGCCACAATCCTTGAAACTCACCACAATAGCCCTGTGGATTTTAGACAGGACAGGAATGAAAAACAGAAGAAACACAGAGCCATATCCCCAAGCTTGGGAGCCCGCAGATAACAGACATATTATTAAACTGGGATGCAGAGGCCCAGGTCTTCCAAGCTAGACTGCAAAAGGTGAAGGGTAGGATCAGCCAGAGTAAGGAGCCTTTTGGGTTTCACTGGGCAATGTCACACTACCTGAGTAAGAGTAAGGTCAGAGGACCCTGAGGGGAACCTGCAGAATCTGCACACGGGAGATCTGTGGGGGAAATTAGAGACAGATGTTTGAACTGGTGTCTGTTTTGTTGCACAGTGACAGAAAGAGGACTGAGTGTATGTTGGTGGATGGTGTTTTTGTCTATAGGGATGGCATTTGAATAAGTGATTAAATAATGTTTTAAATGTATAGGAAAATATTCTAAATTAGGTAGGTAGATGAATTGAAAAGTGAGGAAAAACAAGGCAGTTTTGAAGTTACTGAATGTCATTCAATGTTGAAAATTATCCTCTGAACTACTTGCATTCTTACGCTTTAACACACACGCATACACATGCACACACACACGCATGCATGCACACACATGAGTGTGCACACATCAGAAAACACATTAGCATCTAAATCAGAGGAGAAAATAAAAACCTCAAAGGCAGCCGAAATATATTCTCTAGAGGCTTCTGAAGGTGCGTTTTTTGCCTTCATCACTTATAATCACTGCTCTTAAGATTATTTATATCTTCAAAACTCAAAATTTTTATCAGATTTAATGCCACATATAAGATTAGCTAAATTGAACTTATTCTCCTAAAATTTAGGAAGACAGTTCACAATAAAACGGTAAGTATTGTAAGCAGACCAAGTACACTGGCATTGGGAAACTATTCAAAGTCTAGATTATATTCAGAAATGAGGTTTCTGAAAAGGGCACAGAATTGTATTGGAGCTTCATGATTTATTCATTGCTTTTGATAGACTGTAGTAGTTTTCTCATATTATGTCTGTGTTTAAAGTGAAAAAATTGTACTTTTGAAAATCATGGCTTTTTCACTTGTATTTGTTAATAAAAATATGAGACAACTACAGTTAAGATAGAATCTGGGCTTTGTAGCACATGCCTATAATCCTAGGACTCCTGAAGCAGGAGTATCACCATGAGTTTCTACATGGTGAAACTCTGTCTCAGAGAGAGATGGAGGGAGGGAGAGAGAGAGACAGAGACAGACTGAGAGAGAGAGAAATAAATAGGAAATTTTCTAATTTCTTTCTTAAAGCCAGTAATATGAATGTCACATATTAATTGCACAGAAAGTATAATATTCATTGGCAATTTTCAGTTATTCCATTTATTTCAATTTCACATTTACATTAGAAGTTTGAAAATGCTGGAACATTTAGCATTGACAATTTCCTTAATAATTTTATTTTCACTAAGTTCAATATAATCAAACTGTACCCTAAAAGTATAAACTTCATTCAATTTTCCTTTACCGAATTTGGCAGTGATACCTCGGCTCATGAGTTTAATTTATTCCACAGTTCACAACAATGGACTATGAAACAAGTGCAAATGCAACTTTTTGGAAATAGCTCCAAAAGCAGAAAATGTGCTCAATTGCTTCTGGTTGCCTTTTTCATCTCATTGAAATTAAACTTGCTTAAGGACTAAAAAAAGTGGGAGGGCCTTGGAATGTGATGTAATACTCATACTGTCTTAAGGGTCCTGGAATAACTAATATGACCTCGATGAGAAAGTAATATAAATTTTACTCTTGATTATAGAGGAGATTCTTTCTCTCGTTACACCTGGTCAGAAGCACTGTGTACTGTATCTGCTTTTAAGATTATTTAGGAGGATAAATGATTCAAACTCATGATTTTTTATGGCTGAGTAATACTCCATTCTGTAGAAAAAACGTAGCTTTTTTATCTAGTCTCCAGTTGATAGACACTTGGGTTGTTTCCAAGATGGAGCAATCACGAATGGAGTAAGGGACAAAACAAAGGGCTGGGTAGCCATGGCACTTTTGGCTATAATACAACAGACATGAGCATTTAAATGTGCTTCTGTCAGCTGGAGATGCATCTGTTCACATTTGATACTTTCAAAGGTTTTCTTCCCTCCACGTCCCAAAGATTTCTCCATGCTCTTTCTCAGTCTTTGTTGCTCATGAATGTCCTCAACTTTCTACTACTCTCTCTTCAGGTTATTTTTAAATTTACATGGCATGTTATTGAATTTGTTCCTCACTTCTCCATTTTAATTTTAGTTATTTCTATCTTCTCTAGGTTTCCATCATATTTCTGGTTTTGACATTGTTTTCTTATTTAGAATTTAAAAAAATATTCCAATGATAAAAGGATAAATCTCATGCTAGCATCTTCAAACATGTCTTTCACTAATGACTACAATATATTTTCTCCCTCATTCTCTGTCTCTCTGTTACATTTTTTCCATCAAAATTAAATATGCTGAATATCTAAGAGAAAAATATGGAAGTCTAAAATAGTTAAAGAATTTTTTAATCTTATGAGAACTTTTAATAGCACCTTTCTCCTACTTTATCAAATCTTATCAATTATGCTTCATAATTTAATAGCATATTTTCTAATAAAAGTTTTATTCATTATTTAATATCAGCTTATATTCTGAAATAAAGCAATATACTACTTACATATCGTGAAATCACAAAGATCATAAAGAACTATAAGTAAAATGTGGCTGTTACAAAGGAGCCCTGCAGTTTTACATGTATCTGAAACTGGTTTATAAAACAAAACAGCCTTACAAGAAACATAGTGTTATGATTAGCTTCTTAACTGACATTTTGAAAACACAATTTAAAGCAATTGTAATTTTACTTACAGGGAAATGGAGCTCTTGGAAAATTAAGAACATCAATAACATAACCAGTTTTTCAAATCCAACTGTTCTACATCTTGCATGTGGAAGGTCTGAAATAAAACAATAACATCCTACTAATGTCACTTTTTAATGCATAATCAAAATTGGGAGAGAACTGTTGTCAGATATGATCTTAACACATGCTGTTGTTTTCTTTGCTTTATACATATTTTACTGACATTTTTTTCTAAGCTTTTTTCATGAGAAAAATTGAGTTAAGTCATCCCCAGAAAAGTGAGTCATAGTATCTAAAAACACAAGAGTGCAATTCTGTGGGAGAATAAATGAGAGCAGTTCTATTTCAAATATGCCAGATGCTATACATTTTCTGGAATGGGTCAGGATTTCAGGTCTTTAGTGAGGCTTCCTGCTAAGCTGAACATCTGTTCATAATATATTGTACACTTGCTAGTAAGCCTAAGAATGCTAAAGCGATTAGAGCATCTTGATTGTGTTTTGTGATAGTATAAAGACAAAAGGAGATAGAGAATTGGAGCATGGAGCAAGTAACAAATCAGTGCTCATCCATCATCCACACATGTAACACTATTCTCTACTCTTACTATTTATCAGTTACTAAAAACTTTTATACATCTATAATTGGCATCACTTTAAGGAAGTCTGGAGTCTCTAACCCTGAAGTGAAAAGAAATAGATATGGATATTTAGACAAAATAATTTTTACATATTCCAAAGCAAATACAACATTAAAGTGGTTCAAATTCTTTAACATTTTTTCTGTATTTCTCTAAAACAATGAGATTGTAAAATAATCTATGCAAATTAGCCTATCCATACAGTACATATGGAATTGATGGCTTTCTGAAATCAGTTTTCCAGTTAAAATTCCTCTTTTTTATAGTTGGTAACTAATAAGTTGGCAAGTTATTTTTTTTCTTAATCAGTGACCTTTTATTTCTAAATACTGTACACTCCATTAAAAATAGTTACTTCCCTTGTTTGATAAGATTGGCAAAGGTGATACCAATTTTGTTCATTCTGTTGAAGAACCAACTCTTTGATTCATTTATTTTTATATCATTCTTTTAGTCTTCATTGCATTAATTTCTGCTCTGATCCTTATAATTTCTTGCTTAATACAAGCTTTGGGTGTGTCTTGCTCCTCTTTTCCTAGTAGCTTGAGGTTCTGCATTAGCTTGTTTATTTGAGTTTGCTCTGTTTTCCATGTATAGACATTCAGTGCTATGAATTTTCTTCATAGAACTGCTTTCATTGTGTCCCATAAATTCCTATATGTTGTATGGGGGTTATCATTTAATTGTAAATACTGTTTAATTTCTTCTGTGACCCATTGGTTAGTCAATAGATTGCTGTTCAATTTCCTTGTGCTTGTAAGGATCCTGGAATTTCTTTTGCTATTTAGCTCCAAATTCAAGGCACTACGATCTGATAGTAAATGCAGTTCCTTTGCATTTACTTAAACCTAGATCTATCTCTTTCACCCCATGTACCAAGGTAAAATCAAAGTGAATTTGAGACCTAAGTATTAAAACAGAAACACAAAACCTGCTGGAAAACATTGAAGACACTGGTTTAAGGAAAGACTTCATGAACAAAACCTCTATAGTACAAGAACTGGCAGAAGAAATCAACATATAGTATCTCATCCTATTAAAAAGCCTCTTCACAGCGAAGGAAACTACCAATAAAGCAAAAAGGCAAACAACAGTATGGGAAAGAATCTTTACCAGCTGTTTCTCAGACAAAAGGCTGCTATCTAGAATATATAAAGATCTTTAAAAAGTCAGCCCACCCAAAATGAAAATTGGCATCTCAAATGAACATTTTTTTCAGAGAAAGAAATAAAAGCAGCTAAGAAACATATCAAGAAATGCTCAACATCACTGGTCATTTAAGAGATGCAGATGAAAACATCAGTGAGATTTCATCTCACTCCACAAAGAATGGTTGCTATCTCAGAATTAGCCAGCAACAAATGTTGGCGAGGCTGCAGAGAAAAGGGAACCCTGGCCCACTGCTGGTGGAAATGTAGACTTGTATAGCCTCTGTGGAGATCAGTGTGGAGATTCCTCACTAAAGCTACAATTGGAGGTCCAATTTGACCCAGCCATTGCTCTGTTAGGCATATACATAATGGAATTAAGAGTGATTTCAGTGACATATGTGCATCACGTTTATAGCAGTTCAGTTAGTGATTGCTAAGTCTGGGAAACAACCCAAGTGTTCATCAGCTGGAGACTGGATAAAGAAAATGTGGTTCTTTTATAGAATGGAGTATTACTTTGCCATAAAAATGATAAGATTGAGTCATTCATACTCAAATGGATGACCATTTCAGGACATCCTCATAAATGAAATAAATAGGTCACAGATGTGTAAATATAGTATCTTTTCTCTGGTATGAGAAATTGAAGATATAAATGAGTTCTAGTATATACGGTAGATATTGAGAAATAGAAAATATTTAAAAGGAAATAGGGTGTCAGGGTAAGTAATGAGGAGAAAAATAATGTGACAGTAATAAAAAAGAAAACAAAGCTTATGTATCTAAGGGTAAGGGGGTTGTAGGGTGGATAAGGGAATGGGAAAAATGAGACGTTGTGTCATTTACTGGTACAAATTCTCAATATAAGATGTGATCATGATGTGTGTGTATATAATGTACCAATAAAGATTCATATTTTTTAAAAAATTAGTTACTCTAAGAAACATAAAAATAAATCAAATCAATGTGCATTATTATCAAATTAAAAATTAAGTTCTTAACTTCTGAAGTACATATACTCTATTAAATCCATTAATTTACCATTTATACTAATTGAAAATTGCCAAAATCCAGCTGTTTTCTTTGGTAATACTTGATTAAGAAAATTTGATTTAATCTTATGTATGAAGCAATTTTAAAATCCTGCATATTCTGAAAATGTTTTTTCATCTCATGAAGAAAAGATATTTAAAATTGGATGTACAGGAAAGAACACCAATATTTTTACTAAAATTGAAAAAATCACATTTAGGGCACTATTGTTTGACTTTTCATACTACAGTTGAGAATATTTTTTCATATATTCATTTTGAACCTAATTCAAAGCACAAGATAATCTGAGAATTAAAATTAGATAGTAACGTTGAATTTCCAAATTTTTTGAGGAATGATTGTCACAAACTTGGAGTGAAAATCAATGCAGTACAAAATTGTGAGGTATTTTTCAAAATTACATGCTGGACTTTAACTTTTTAGAAACAGAGAAGCCTTCCAATACATTATAATGTTTAAAAAATTTTTACTAGTCCTTTAAACATAAAAACAATAGCTGGTCCTTACAAAGAAACACTTATTTCCTACTTCTTATTAGACATGAAATTTTTGTCACAGTTTTTATTAATTAAAGTATCAGATAACTCAAAGAAATAGTGACTTGTTTGTTGACAACCAGCCGCACATCTCGGCATTCACCAAAGTTAGGTAGACTATCCCCGTCACCTAAGGACGATATGAGTGCAAACAAGAATGTATCACATGTGTATTTTTTTAATTCTTGGGCTAGAGAATTTTAAAAAGCTCTTGATTTAAAAAAAGATGGTAGCTCCACATGAGTTGAATTGGTTCAATGCGTGTTTGTATCACCATACTTTGACCTGAATGCATTTACTTACTTCAGACAAGAACATCTCAGTAGTTAACAGAAACCAAGAAGAAAAACTAAAACATGGATTACTGATTAATGCAATATATCCAAAGGGTGTTTTGTAAATAGATTTGTATGCTTTACCACCCAAAGGCAATTCTAGTGTTTTCTGAAAGGAATTTTTCAAAAGCATGCTGCATACATTTGAGATGGAATGAAAATGTGAAATATTTATGAGCAAATTAATAATTAGAGGAATATCCAGTTCATGAATTGTCCAGTATCATTTTGTACAAAAATTGCAGTGCTATCCTCCTTAAAGAATCTTATCAAAGACTTATCCAAGATTGGTTGTATTCCTAAGTATCTTCAAACTGGGATAAGGCTGGGAGATAAATTATATGCATGGGACATGATTGTATGCAAAAAAATCACATGAGATTTATGGGACCCTTTTAACAAAAAATGTGATAAATATTAACATTGCTGCTGATTTAGGTTTCATAATCTACTAAAATCTGGAAAAGGGAAAATACAATTTGATCTTCATGATGTCATCGTACAGAGACTACACAGACTTGGATAAGAGAATGAAGCAAATAAACCACTAGTCTTCACTTACCTCTGAAGCTAAGTAGTAAGACGATACACTCACTATATCAGAGATATTTGAGGACTGTTTGGCAAGTATAAGTAAGCTCATTCTTTCTGGGACAGAGGGAAATCCGGGCATCTATGAAAAGATCTCTCCATGTCTCTCACTCTTTTTCATGATGATCAATACAGGTCTAAAATCAAGGAAAAATAGATTTGAAATGCTTCTGAAATTAGACTATTTCAGCCTACCCAAATAGTCAGTTAATCTTAGCCTTCAGGAAAGAGTAAGTCTGCTTTCACTTTGTTAAGAACTGGTTCACTTCAGGTATTACTGTAGGAGATGGATTATACTTCATTTTCTCAAATAACAGGACATTTGGAACAGTAATTTCAAGTATATGTTAAATATTGGGATGTAGTCATATTCTTGGTGTAAGAGAGCCTTTTCAGGGACTTTTGAAGCAATTTTTAATAAAACAGGTTGTACGTTGACAATAAGGTTGGTTGGAAATGGATTTATTGCAAATGATATTGTCAAGTAAAACCAGTGCTACTTTTGGTGTGAGAAATCCAAAGAATTATGACATGGCAGTCATATTGGTTTCATAAGCACACTCCTCCCACCGAGGTAATAAGTTTAAAGCTCTTAAATAACCCAATTAGGGACCTCTAGGAGAGAAAAAATTAAAACTAGCCAACTGATGACTAATTAGAATCCCAGGCTTTTTCTGACTCATGGGCAAGTCACAATACCTAAGCAGTAAAAATAGTGTCTCATTAGTCTTTTCAGCATTGTTCCCAGGTTTCTGTGAAACTGATATTTAATCACTTTCCCAGTGTACAGCAGTCACTTATTACAGAAGGAAGACATGGGGAGTGCAGAGTTTATAAAATTTCTGTTAATCTCTTCTCAATTTGAGGAATGATTCATTGTAACACGCCACCAGTGGCGGAGGGACGCCGAATAGGAGCCTGTATTTAACTTCACTTTCTACTCTATGGATACCATTTGCTGAGTTCCAAGACTGGGGATCTTGAAGGATAGGCCCTATGGAACACACTGTACAACACTCAAACTCCAGCTGACCCCTATCTACCGATGTGTTAGTCACCGTCCTAGATATTGGTCTATGGCATACTCAGAGACTAAGTTTGCTACATAGAACTGAACACAGAAGTAGGACTTGTGTTTAAAGGAAGAAATGTATATGTAAATTTTTGGAAGCATCTGTCAAAAACAAATGTTGATCTCAAAAGATAATAATTTCCTTGTATATTTCATCTTTGATTTGATCTTATGACATAGGCGTTTACATGTTAAATAATATCTTCCTGCAGTTATATACTTAAAACAAAAAAGTATGATTTTATTAACTATTTAAATTTGTCATTAAATTCAAGATTTAGCTTTTGTGTGCATACATAGAATTATAAGAATCATTAGCCCCAAAACCTCCCTCCTCTGTTATTTTTCTCCCATTTTATCATCATAAATAGAAAAGACAAAATATCCTAACTTGTTTTTTACTCCATGACTCATTTAACAAATATCATTATTTTATGTTATCATTGGTCATTTCTGTTTTTGTTTTATATCCTCATCCAGCATCTCTGTATTTTCCAAGAGCATGCATTCATGACATATTTATCCTACTCTTGTTGCTCAATTCATGAACTTTTCACTTCCTATTCCCAGTCAGCTCTTGGGAAAACAGATCATTTCACCAAGAGTGAAGATTGAGAATACTGTGGTGTTTTCTGCCAGACAAATTAGAAGAGTTGGCACTGAAGAGCAAATTATTCTAATGAAGGAAAAGGCATAAAAATAATTATGTACATCGAATACTTTCTAGAATATCTGCAACTTCTTTAGCAAGTGTTAGGGAGAGCCTTTAAAGTCACTGTCACCTGGAGTTCAAAACTGAACAGTATCAATAAATACATTAATGAAATTCAGCACTTTCCAGACTGCTATGTTCACATGAGCCACTAGAAACCATTAATCATTGAATCAGAAAACTGGTTCTGCTCTAGCCACAGTAAGTAAACTTGGGTTTGTAATGACATCAAATTTAATTCAATGAAACAAAACAAACAACAACACAAAAAAAAAAATAGAAGTACCTGTTTGCCTTAACTGGAAAATAAGATTTTTAAATATATTGTAAATGACATACTTATTTTAAATCTCTCCTCAATGTTTTTAAATTAGTATTCATATATAATTCAAAATTTAAAATAAAACCATTATTCAAGGCAGGATCATAGCATTACCAAAACCTTCTTTACACAGATATATAGCCTTTACAAATCATATGCTGAAAGCAAGACCTAAATTTCACAATGTGCATTTCAATTTTCTATTAACTGAGAATCCTCTAAAGACCACAAAGGGGCCAAATTATCTAAAATATTACAGGCTTATTATATTTCTACTAAATTATCAATTTTCTAAAACAATTAAACAGGGAAAGCCAATTAGTGTAAAAGTGGTCTTTAGAGGATAATCATTAGTTAGAAGCTCGTTTGATAAGGTTAGGATCAAATCTAATAAGTTAAACCCCCAGCAGAAACGTAATAGAGCCTTAGTGGCAGTTTTTAGCAGTATCATTCTCTAAATAGAAATCACTAGATATTAAGGAAATTAAAAAAGAAGATATTTTTGCTATAATCAACAGAATCTCTGTAGAGCTATGTCAAATATGAATCAAACTCTTTTGTTAATTATGACCACTAGAAATTTATTTGTACTATTAATCAAAATTATTATCAGTTTCAGTCTCTTTGAATAGAGTAGTAAGAATACAAGTTCAAGTACTGTGAACAGAGGAGGAAAAATGTAAAATAAAGAAAATGTTAGGTAAGTTTGCAAGAAGTTAAATATAGTAATATAGAAAAGGTAAGTAAATGAAATCTAGATAGCCACTGCACTGTAACCTTCTTAGGCTCTGTTAACTGTTTCTCATCTATCTTTAGAAAGTCTTCTTAAATATACGTAAAATAAATTGGAGGAAAAAGAAAATGAATACATTTGTTTACATACCATAATTCACTTAAATGTTAGAACAAGACAAGTTACTAAATAATTTTTGAATAAAGAATTTGGAACATTTTCAGAAAGAGAAGATACTACCTAATAAACACCAAACCACTGTGTTGTTTGAATAAGGAAAAGGTTATTCACTTTATAACAAGATTACTTTATTTTTCTCTTTTAATTTTATAGAGTTTAAAATCAGATCCGTATAACTTTTTGTAAACTTTTGGCCTTACTTACATTTCGCTTGACTACTGCACATATAAGCATGTAAGAAAGTAATATATTTCAGAGAAAATCTTATCTGCTCCCCAGTTCCTCCCATCTTCATAAGCCCAGTACTTTGAATTCCAAGACAGCAGGAAATTGACACAGGTAGATCATATGTGCCTCAGTGCAGCCGTGCTCCAAGAAGGACAGGTTGGTCACTAGGCAACAGATGGCTGATTACAGCACCCGCTGCACCACCCCACGCAAACATGTGCTTAAGAGGTTACACAAGCATGTGTATATATATACACACACACACACATATATATACACACATATATATACACATATATATACACATATATACACACACACACAAACACACATGTGTGTATATGTGTATATATACACACATACATATATGTGTGTATTTGTATACACATATGTATACATATATACATACATACACATATATATGTACACACACATATGTGTGTGTGTGTATATATATATATATATATATATATATATATATATATCCTCACTCATTTATAGTGAGGTAAATGCATAAACTACCTTATTTCAAAGTAACAACATTGAATATTTTCCTATTAATGATCTTTTATTGAGTATTTTTGTTTGTTTTCACAACAATGCTCTGAATTTCCATGTTATTAAAACAGTTGAATAAATAATCATGCCAGATCCCTCAGGTAATTAAAAATAAAATAAAATGAGCATCTGTTTGTTTAAATTAATAATGTGAACGATAATATGCAGGTTAAAGGTTAACATAGGAAAAATTGGACATGGTGCATGAGCACAAAATGAATTATTACATGGCTGTGTAATTTTATTACTTCCACTTAGTTAATTATGTTGTATATCAAACTAATAATTAAAGAAGCAATTTCTTACTTCACTGTCTTATTCACACAACTATAAATTACTCCATACATTTACATTTGTGATTGGCCATAAATCTCACAACGAAAGTTATAATAAAATGCAATTTGTTTCTCTACTTGAGAACTTTACAACGTACTTATAACTGTAAATTTTGAAAGAAATTAAATGAGCTCTAGTAGGCATAAGAAATTAAAATATTTCTATATGGAAAAATGATTTCAGTTATCTAATACTTCATAACAAATTTTCGGAAAACACAGTGACTAAAGTTACAAACTTAAATTTATTGCCTTGCTATTCTGTAATTGGGACAACTCATCTATGTCCTATACAGTTTCAGTAGAGTGCCTTTTAAAGCCACTTTGAAGATACCCATTTTTCCCTTTCTTGAAATTCAATGTAGCCTGCCAAATGGGAACGAGTCGCCTGAGCCTAGCGTCTGTGGTTGTTTGATAGTAGCCTCTCCAACTGGAATACTTACACTCTTTCCCCAGTAACGCAGACTGAATCTAAAAACTTCACACTGAAAAATATCTTTAAGTATGTATGATTTTTTTTTAAAAATTGGGACAGAATCTTTCTTGCTGGGTGCTTAAGCTGCTCAGGCTGTACTTGAACCTGAGGTCTTCCTGACTCAGTCTCCCAGAAGAATCACTATGGCTCCAGGCCTGGCTGGCTGGAATGCAGATTAGTAGGAGGGAAAGATCACAAGTCGTCAGGCTTTTTCATAATAGCAGACATTCTCCAGAGTGCAGAAACACAACCTGCTGCTCTTTCTGTATCAGCCCACTTTCCCACGGCTTGGTCATCAAACCAACACCCACTACCTCAAGGAGGAGCTTTGAACTTGGCTCCCAGGCTAGGTCAGTCCATGTTCCACTGGCCCCAAGGCCGAAGCCTCATGGAAGAAGACACAGGAAGGAGATCTGCTCTTCCCTAGTCACCCTGGGAGGCAAAAGAGGGCAGCAGGGCCAGAGAGTGAAGGGGGAGTGCCAGCCCAGACCCCACGGCCAGCCCAGAGATGACCAGACATCCTCAGAAGTGTGCCCATCCACCAGCCTTGTGGACGCCAGGCGCGTGAGCTTTCACTCCGCCTTCCTCCCCACAGCCTTCAGAGAGCACGTTGGTGTTCCCAGGTTCTCTTCATGAACGTATTCAATAAGAGGAAACTGTATCGGGGCCTGGATATCAGAGCCACTGAAGAAATACTCTATTCACGTCCCGTTTCTGAAAGTGAAGACCAATATATTTCTTGTTCTTATAAATTCTATTTTTCCATATATAAACACATGCATGTTTGAACCTGCCCAAGAATTTACTGCCAATTACACTCATTTTAGATATCTTTCAATAAAGTGATGGAAAGTCCATGGCAGGTGTTTATGCATTTTCTCTATATTATCTAATTTAAGTGTGTTTAGTCAGCCTTATACACTCACCATTCTATAGAATTAGTGTAGTTGGCAACAAAAAAAGCTGACGTAGTCACTGACATGATGTTCTTTCAGGAGATGTAGGAATGTGTATGTTTTCTTTATCAAATTACAAATGTACTCAAGGTCATATTTCTCACTTTCCCTTTTTATACTATTTGATGCTCTTTGAGTCCACCAAAAAGAAATGTAAAAAAGTCCCTTTCTTTAAAAGATAATTCATTAATATTTTATACAATAGAAATACTAAATTGGTAATGATAATTCAAACTTGATAAATTTATTTTAATACATCAAAATATAACCAATTTTTGAAAATGTCTAATTTACTACTTATATTAACATTTTGAACATATTAGAATTGATTTTTAAAAGTAAATCATACTATTATTTACTAAGAAGTATGCTAGTTCTATAGCTTCAAACTGAGAACAAAATAAATTGATGGCACTTAAAGTACTTTAAAGTACCAATGTCTGATCCAAGGTCCACCACAAATATCCGTCAGTAGTGAAATGCATAACAAATTTTTTTAATTATCTTTATTGGTACACTAAATATACACATCATGATTGCACTCCATAATGGGGATTTGTACCAGTATAAGATACAACTTAATTCTCATTTTTTCCCATAGCCCCACCCACCCTACCACCCCCCCATATATATAAAATTTGTTTCCTTACTTTTTTGTTACAATCTCAACATTGTCCCCTTTCACCTTATTTTACATTGAGCATTTTCTATTTCACA
>PVIR01035963.1:6119-16216 GCA_004026965.1 Petromus typicus
GGTGTGGAGACCCACACCCAGCAGCAACCAGTACCACATACCACAGTGCCGGGCGTGGTGGCTCACGCCTGTAATCCCAGCACTCGGGAGGCAGAGGCAGGAGGATTGCTGTGATGTGAGTTAGAGGCTGAGCTCAGGGCCAGCCTGAACCACAAAGCGAGACCCTGTCTCAAAAAACCTAAAAAAAAAAAAAAAAAAAGAAGATGGTCAGTGAAAAGCTGAAGTAACCAGAATTACTTTGCTTAAAGAAGATAGTCAAAGGATATTTTCAGAAGTGAAACTGCTAGCAGAATCTAAGAGAAATTTTATAATGCTTTATAAGCTGGGAGTGTAAGTCAGAAGGGAAAACTTTCCCCTTCTATTTAAAAATGACAGGGGCCAGACAGGGTGACACATGTCTGTAATACTAGTACTCAAGAGGCGAAGGAAGGAAGATCACTAGTTTAAGGCCAGCCTGGAGTATGTAATAAAACTTTTAAAAAAGAAAGATGGAGGGCCAGGGATGTAGCTCAGCACTCCTTGGGTTTCATCACAGTATCATGGGGCGTGGGGAGGATACACAGCTAAAGACAAGGAGCAGAGAAAGGGAAATATTAAAGGGATGTGTGTGCACATGTGCGTGTGTACAACTGAAATTTATAACTATTTTTCTAGACTAGGAATCAACTTCCTACCATCCTTCCTTGCCCTGAGGCCCAGGATGAGCCCAACCTCCCTATGCAGCCCAGGCTGCCTCTGACTTCTGATCCTTTTGCCTCAGCACTCATACATCCTTTCTGAATTCACTGAATATGTCCCTCTCGCCAACAGGAAAGAGTCAACAGAAACCTTTTCTGTTTTTTTTTTTAGGTTTTTTGAGACAGGGTCTCACTTTGTGGTTCAGGCTGGCCCTGAGCTCAGCCTCCAACTCACATCACAGCAATCCTCCTGCCTCTCCCTCCCGAGTGCTGGAATTATAGGTGTGAGCCACCACACCCGGCACTGTGGAATGTGGTACTGGTTGCTGCTGGGCGTGAGTCTCCACACCCAGTATAGTATGTGGTTACTGGGGATCGAACCTGGGTCCTTGCGCTTGCAAAACAGGCGCCGGAACCACTGAGCTGACTCCCCAGCCCCCAGAAACCTTTTCTGGAGGGTGCTAGAAATGTAGATCAAAGGGAAAGCACTTGCCCAACATGCATGAGGCCCTAGACTCAACCACTAGCATCACTAGAAAAAAGTGAGCGGAAAGAGAAAAAAAATTTTTTTGAACATTTTGCTGGGGAAATAGTAATGAATACAAATCTTTGTCACAGAGACCTTAAACCTTAGTAAGTGGTACTACTAGCAACTTCCTTCATTATGTACCAGATGATTTACACATATTACTGTAATGATGTCATAAAGTCATGAGACAGGAGGAAGTGTGATAAGACTTCTTTTAAACATAGCTGACTCCAATCAGTTCAATAAAGTGAACTAAAAAGAAAGGCTGGATATTGCATTTAGGCATTTCTTATATACTTTGTCAAAGAAGAAAGTTTAATCCATTTCTAAAAGTTTTCAGAGAAGAGGAAGTTGGTCCATTTTTAACAGCCTAATTTGCACCTGTCACTATCTTAGTAACAGTGGCCTTACATGTCCTAAGTGAGTTTTCACGCTCTGAGAGCTGTTTTCTAATCATAAAATGAAAGAGAAAAGTATACAGAGTGACTGTGCCAAACCAGGGGCTCAGCGAAGACCTACTGAATAGATGGAATGAAAAGAGGACATTTTCCTAATCCAGTAAGAGCAGCACCGGAAGGGGTGTGCATGCAGCTCTGGGGCAGAGTGCTTGCTGAGCATGCACGAGGACAGTCCGTATCCAGCACGGCAGAGAGAGTGAAGAGAGAAATAGGGATTAATATGTGTCTGTAACAGACTTCTTCATATAAGAATGACTGAGGTTAAAAAAAAAAAAAAGAATGACAGTGTGATGGTAGTAGAGAGTAAAAAAGAGGCTGAACAACAGGTACCTAACCTATTTCCTGTATGAGAAAAAAAGAAAAAAAAAAAAAAAAAAAAAAAAAAAAAAAAAAAAAAAAAAAAAAAAAAAAAAAAAAAAAAAAAGAAATAGGCAAGAATACTGAGAGGTGGCCACCAGGAGGCAGCATCAGTCAAGAGGAGTTTCACTGCAACTTGTAATTAAGGGATGAGTAGTTGGTGGGAAGTTTTTTTTTTTAAAAATCAATCCTTTCTAACCACAGTTTTTTATAGTTAATTTAAAATGTTTAAGAAAACCATAAAAACTAGTATTTTCAGGGCTGGGAGGTAGCTCACTGGTGGCTCTGGGCTCTACTCTCTGGGCTACAAAACAAAGACAAAATGAACATAAAACACCCAGTATACACATGTGCGACTCATTTTAATTACTTTAAACAGTATGTGCTGAGAGAAATTACTCCTGTTTTGAAGATCTGACAGGTAGGTCTGTGCACTGGGCAAACCTGGTTTGGGCTCTAGTCTAATCAAAAGACAAAAGCCCAAAAGACACTAATTTTTATGTAACTGTCTAGTGACTACACGAATATTTTGTAGACACTTGAGACAATACTAGTAATACAAATATTAAATTTCAAATTTGTATCGGCAGTCTGAAAAAGCATTTAAAAAGACGTAACAGGGCACAAAAGAATCTCTCAGATCACCTCTAAACAACAATCTTCCTCCAACAACCAACTAGTGTTTATTAACCTTGCTGGTCCACATCCCAGCTAATAACTTGGTCACTGAAGTTTTGTTCTTTTACAGATGACTAGGCACAAAGACACTAAAGAACTTGTTTTATAAGCTGGGAGTGTCAAGTCAGGAGGGAAAACTTCCCCCTTCTATTTAAGAACCATAGGGGCCAGATAGGGCGGCACATGTCTGTAATCCTAGTACTCAGAAGGCTAAAGAAGGAGGCAACCTGGAGTACGTAATAAAATTGTTTTTAAAAAAAGAAAGATGGAAAGTGGGAAACCAGAATGGAAAATGATCAAGATAGTATATACTGGACCATTTGTACCAATTCTGCAAAATGAATGTAATTACATACAACAGACATATCCTATTTAAAAAGTAATCAAAGAAAGTATAACCTCATAAAATATATCTTTTGGAGGCTGGAAATGTAGCTCAGTGATGCTGCCTGTCCTGCAAGCTCAAGATCTTGAGTTCAATCCTGGTATGCCAAAAAACAAACAAGCAAACAAAACCACACCTCTTTTGATAAGTCTACCTTTAGAAGTAGATGTCTTCAGTGTTTTTATTTACTATTACTTTTCCCCTGATCTTTTAGAGTCTAAGACTTTAATCCTACCAATTACTTAACTTCTTCAGAATGGAACTCTGAGGCTGAAGAGTTACTCTGGAAGCAAGTGCTTTCAGAAATGTATATACTTTCAGAAAGTGATCAACAAACTTACTCTAACCCAAGTCACTGTTCTGTATTTTCTCAGCTTCAATTAAGTGCTTCATGGATGTGCTCATTCCTTTATCTAAAGCTTTCTGAACAAGCATCACATCAGGTCTCACTCCTTTCATTCACTCTAGAAGTATGTTCTGTCTGATTCTCAAATAATTTTTTAAAACATCTGTCTTTTCAAGTATGTAAGAAATCTGGCTGAGTAGCATGGCATACACCCAGCAATCCCAAAACTCTGGCAGGCGGAGGTAGGAGGACTGTAAATTTGAGTTCTGGTTGGGCAATTTACCGACTAAGTGAGAATTTATCTTAAAATTTTAAAGAATTGTTTCATTTTTAAAGGGCTAGGCTAACCACGTGTGGTGGCACACACCTGTTATCTTAGGACTCAGGAGGATGAGGCAGGAGGATCACAGTGAGTTTCAGGCCAGACTGGGGTACAGAGGGAGTTCAAATCAGCCTGATTTACAAAGCAAGACCCTATCTCAAAAGACAGGTGAGTAAGTAAATAGTTAGCATGTTTCCCTCACATACTTGGCCTGTAGTAGGCAGTAGGCAACCCAGCAGTAGGCAACACATGGTCCAGAGAGAGGCTACATGTATTTGTGAAAGCAGAATGTAATTTCAAACACATTTAAGCCATCTTGAAACTTCTTGGCCTACTGATAGAATATTTTAAAACATTTTCTAGAACTGTTTGAGGAAAGAAAAAAGTGAGGAATGGAAAACCTTAATGAACCACAAGTTACAGAAGTAGAGAGCAGAAAAGAGTTTACGTCTGGATACTAGTACTAGATTCCCAAGTGAGTAAGGCACATGGCAGAAATGAGCAGAAAATAGTTTACTTCTGGACACTAGTACCAGATTCCCAGGTGAGTAAGGCACATGGCAGAAAAGACTGGTCCCGGGCCTATTAGGAGACACTGCCCTGAATCACCCAGACTGCACTGACAGGCAGTTTTTCATCTTGAGTAGTCCCTCAAGTAGCTCATCTTCAAAACCCTGGAATATAATGTCAGGACCTTTAGTTCCACATTCCCTACAAACAGCAGTTATTTAATTCAAATCCAGTCTCAAAACCCACGTCAGACAAGAAACAAATTTTAAGAGCTACCAGGTCCTCCCAAATCCTCCCTCCACTCAGCTGTTACTGTTCTTATCTGCTCTAGCTCCATCACAGATTTCAAACTAAAGGGATCTACAGCAGATACAAACTCTGGAGAACATGAGGAATGACTAACATAAGGTATAGAATACAGAGAAGTTATTTAGCTGATCTGCATTTTCATCATCAAGAAGAAAAAGAAAGAGTCCCTCAATATTGCAGGGTTGCAACAAGCACACCAACATTCATTTTTCCCTCTTCCTTTTTAGGGACCTCTGTTGCTGTTTGTGTTTCTCAGCTCTAAGTCCACATTCTGTCTCCCTTCCTGCTGGTCAAGGTCATTTAACAGTGTAAGGTGACATTCTCAGCTGGAGCCCTTAGGGGGAGTGGGAGATGGCTATTGTAACCAGCACCTTGGCAGGAGATGTTACTAAACATCCTACTAAACCTCTCCCTGGCCCCAAATGTCAGTGACTCTGAGGTTAAGAAACTATGGTCTTAAATTTGCCAATATGATTATTCAGACTCTCTTGGCAACTGTCTGCTGGATTATGTTCAGGCAATGGGTGGGCAGAGGGAGTGGGGAAGACGTCAGCATCCCTCCAGCAGCAGAGGGGCTCCAGCTCCTCGAATCATTAGCCAGCTCTAACCCACTTGGATCAAGTACAATTGTGTAGGGACAGGCCAGATGGCATTTGAACTCCTAAATCTTAGTAACCTCAGCTTTACCTCTTTTTCCAACAATGGAAATGTTCTACATCTGTACTGTTCCATGTAGTAATAACAGTTAAAATGCTTGGCACTCACGGGCCTAGAAATAATGCTAACCCACTAGCAATGGGTGCACGAAGTAAGCACCTGCATCTTAAGTGTTCACACAGCATCCTCCATCCACTGGGAGAAACCTGTTCTCACCAGAGACAGAGATGACCTTATGGATTGGGGCAAAACAAGTACTGAAGCCTGTAATATCTACCTTTGCAATGAACAATCAGAAAATAATAATGGGATACCTTAGAAGGACATGGAAGGAATCCTTCCCACTGGACAAGCTGGACACAATCTGAGCAACAAAGTACTAAAAACAGGTAACATATTACAGCCGATCCTTGAGTTAGGAACTCAATTCATTCTCAAGGGCTGCCTGTAACTCACTCAAGTTGGTCAACTGCCTTCAGAGTTTCTCTCCTGCACAATTCTGGGTCATACGTTTTTCCAGGCAGATTTCAGTGTCTCTAGAGTCACAGTGGCCCAAGTCTTCTCAGTCCCATACAGGAAAGGATATTGTAATGTTTCTTCTAAAACTCTGTCTTGAGACCATCTGAGAGCAGAAGCTGCCAATATTCAGGCTGTAACTCAAGACTTTGTTCATTAGTTAAAACTAAAATCTAGTCATAACCCAAGCATCCATTGTATAACCTACTGAGCAACACAGGAATCTAGGAGTCCTATACTTACATAAATGAACAAGTAAATAAATCAGAGGGAAACATGAAATAACCTTCCTTATAATAGATGGCAGTTAATTAGAACTTAGGTTCTAACACCTACTTGACTAAGATTAGAATTATCTAGTCTGGGGCTAGGGATTTAGCTAGGTTCTAGTGCCTGCCTGCCTAGGAAGAACAAGGTCCTGAGTTTGATCCCTGGTACCATATACCACAATGGAGGATGTGGTGGCTCACAACTGTAATCCCAGCAATCAGGAGGCAGAGGCAGGAGGATTACTGTGAATTCAAGGCCAGCCTGAACTACATACTGAGTTCAGGTCCAGCCTGAACTACAAAACGAGATCCTGTCTCAAAAAACTAAAAGAAAAAAAACCCGGAATTATCTAGTGTGACAGTTACTAGCCATATACAGCTACTTACATGTAATTTATTAAAATTAAATAAAATTTAAAGCTAAGTTCCCTAGTGGAGCTAGCCATATTCTAAGTACCCATGGGATTAGAGGGCACTGCACCTGGATATGACATCCTGCACAATGGCACTGAGACACAAGCCATCAGTTTGTGAGAATAAGGTTTAGAATGATCTCAGTAAGATGCTGAAACTCTTTAAACTTTTTTAATAGAATAGAAAAGAACCTCACAAGGATAAGAAATGCTTTAAAAAATCAACAATTTTAGTGCTCGCTTCGGCAGCACATATACTAAAAAAAATCAATAATTTTAGAAGTTGGAAAACAAATAACTGAATCAGGAGAATGGAAAGAGTTGATCTACTAGGAGCAAAAGGTAAAGATAAACAGCTGACACTGTAGAGTCAACAGGCTGTCTAGGGTAGATGCACTAGCATTCCTACAACTTGGTCTGACTGCTGCAACATGGAAAATGGGAACCAAGTAGCTGCACTTTAAACTGCTTCTCCCAAATGCTAGTCCACTTTAAGAGGAAAGCAGGTAATTCAGGACAGGAGATTAAACACAGGGTTTATGATTAGGAGAACTCAAGGCATCACTGACTAACGAATAAAATCCATACTTGGATTAGGTAAATAAGGGAAAGGAAGAAAAAAGCAAGAGGAAGGAAAGGAGGCGGCTGAGAATGAAAAGGAGAGAGAGAAAACGAGAGAAACAAACGTGGAATACGAGTTTAAGGGCTTCAACCTGCTGAAAGCAAGAAAATAATAACAACACAAGAAAACTTTCCAGATGAAAGTATGAATCCCTGGACTGAAAATACCTCAGAGCATTCAACAAAAGGGAAAAAGACCTTGTACTGGGTGTAGCTGTAATCCCAAGCTACTTAGAAGGTGGAGCCAGGAGGATTACCAATTTAAGGACAGCCTAGGCAATTTAGTGAGATCCTGTCTCAAAATCCAAAAGTAAATCAGATGTGGTGACACATGCCTGTCACCCCAGCACTCAATTCAAGAGGCTGAGTCAGGAAGATCACTTGAGTTCAAAGACAGTAGGGGTTCAAGTCCAGCCCCAACTACCTACTGAGATGAGACCCTGTTTGAAAAAAATTAAAATGAATTTTTAAGGGGGGGGCTCTCTCATAATATACCAGTCATGATTCAGAAGAGCAGCATGAAAAGGAAAACTACCTGCTTTCAGAGACAGACAAGGGAAAGGAGAAAGATCAAGAACCTTGTTTTCAACACTAAAAGGTAACACACTAATGTCATCAACACCACAAACACTTCACAAATTCAAAGTCTCTACCCAGGAAAGTTACCACTGCGTGAGGGAAGCTGAACAATTTTTCTACGTGTAACTCTGAGAACAATTACTTCTCATGTACCTTTCTCTAGAAATTACAGAAGCCTTGTGGTTCCAGAAGAACGAGAGGGGAGTAAAAACTATAAGGCAAAAGATGCAGTCTAGGAGAAGCAATACAAATCACAGGAGGACAGATAGTGCAAGGGAAGCACAGGAAGATGGCCACATGGCCGAGAGGCAGCAGCATTGCACTGAACGTGACATCTGACAGTCCTACCTGGCCGCTGAGACCAGTCACCTTTCCACAGTTAACTGAAGTCTAACAGAGAAGAACATGGGTCATACATGGGCAGCTTGGCTTCCATAAAGTAACGATGCACTGTCCAACTCTCCAGTAACAGAGCATCGCTCCAACTGGAAAGGTTTCCTGAGTTAATCCCCTGAACAGCCTAATGCTGGCCTGCTCTTCTGATGTGCACACATGCACGTATGCGCGTGCGCACGCACATACACACAAGTACTCAATACCTCCAGTGCCTAAAACCACTGAGTACACATGGGGCTGCAGAAATGCCCACGAGATGTTCTGCCTTGTTTCAGTTCCCACACTGGGGACAAGCGCACTGCTCGCTGTCTGTTTGGGGTCACATTTTTCACTGTTCATGGTGTTTGTTGGTGGTCTCATTATTTACAGTGAACAGAACCTCAGTGTATTGCTCAAGGGTTGCCTGATGTTCCTAAGCTAGACAAGCTCAGTTCAGGCAGAAGCTACAGTGTTGCTGGCCATGACTTCAATGTAGGTGAATATATGTATCACACACACACCAACCAAAATACACAGGAGATGGACTACAGATGGGTCTGCTGATGAGCAGGCTGTAACCAGAGACCTGCAGGGCTCTATAAGCAGAGGCACGGTTGTTTTTGCTAATTCAGCATTCTTATCTACACACGGGCCACAACGACCACAAATGAAAAGTGATAACACATGCAATGGTGCACAAGGTGCTGTACATCTTCTTTTTAAAATGCTGTCCAGGGCATATGCTCCCAGTCCAGCTTCTTTCCCATCTTGTCTGGCCTCAACTAGACGCTGATGAAATTCATTCTCTGATCTCCAGGAACCAGGGTCAGCAGAGACTGCTGGAAAACTGCCCACTCCAGCCACAGCCAAGTCCAGGCCCTCCCTCCGTGGTCAGCCTTGGTCTCCCAACTCCCTTCCTGACCTTGCCTTGGAGCCTTCTCTCCCAGGAGCTCCAGGTGACAATGCGAATGCCCTTGGGGCTCAGGCTCACCAGTCCTCATTCTGACCTCAACAGGAGGCCCACAAAGAGGTGCTGGGGAGTCAAACTGCAGAGACACACAAGAAGATGACAAGGGCAAAGGTCCAGCTTGCGGTTATAAGCAGGTTTGTGAGGTTTCTAGTTCTTTCTTTTTTTTTTTGAGACGGGGTCTTGCTTTGTAGTTCAGGATGGCCCTGAGCTCAGCCTCTAACTCACATCACAGCAATCCTCCTGGCCTCTGCCTCCCGAGTGCTGGGATTACAGGCGTGAGCCACCATGCCCAGCACTGTGGTATGTGGTACTGATTGCTGCTGGGTGTGGGTCTCCACGCCCAGTACTGTATGTGGCTACTGGGGAATTGAACCTGGGTCCTTGCGCTTGCAAGACAGGCGCCAGAACCACTAAACTAAATCCCCGGAGATGTCTATTTCTTAACTGGAGTGGGGGTGTGTGGATGTTTACTTTCTTTTAACTGAATACATATCTTTTACAAACTCTTCTGGAATGCAAGATGTATTTATTCCTCACACATGGAAATCCCATTCTCAAAGAAAAGGAATGGCTAAATGTACATCTCTTACATAGCAAGTATCATTTAATTTGTTTTTGAGAAAACATGATTGTCCAAAAGAAAATATAAGGCTATTTTTACTTCTTAGGGGGGAAAGGGTAGCTGGCCTGCTTTCTTTCCTCTCTGGCTTTTGGAGAAGAGTCTCAAACTATAGCCCTGCCAGCCTCACCTGGAGATCCTCCTGTGTCCCAACACAGGTGTGTGCTCCCCTCCACAATGTCTAAGCAACATAAGGAAACTGAAACTAGAATGCAGGAAAATGTTTTACAAATTTACTACAAAATATAAAAATCCTCAATATTGGCAAAAGGTTCCATAAGCAAAGTAAAATGACAACAGATGTAGAGAGTTATTTGTAACAAATATAATGAAAGAGAACTCTTAAAAATTAAGAAAAAGGCAATATAGCAAGGGGCAAAAGTTGAAGAATGGATCAATCAGGTGGGTGTGGTCCATGTCTGTACTCCCAGCTACTCAGGCTGAGGCAGGAGGATCAAATTTGAAGCTCGCCGGGCCGGGGAGTTAGCTCAGTGGTTCCGGCGCCTG
>PVIR01035964.1:0-16110 GCA_004026965.1 Petromus typicus
ATCCTCAGTGACCACATACAATACTGGACTCATGCCCAGCAGCAATCAGTACCACATACCACAGTGCCGGGCGTGATGGCTCACGCCTGTAATCCCAGCACTCGGGAGGCAGAGGCAGGAGGATTGCTGTGATGTGAATTTGAGGGTGAGCTCAGGACCAGCCTGAACTACAAAGCGAAACCGTGTCTCAAAAACCAAAACAAAACAAAACAAAAAAACCCCAAAAACTAAAATACTTGTATGAAACTTTCATAATGACGCAGTACTTGAAAATATTCCTCAATTATGGAATTCACTAATCTGAAAAAAATCAAAATAAAAAGAATTCAGATATAGGGATGTAGAACAAAGAAGCTAGTGTTGAAAACTGATTTGATATAACTATAAAAATAATAAATTGCTGAATGTGAAATAAACAGTATTATTCAAATAAGTGCAGTATCTTTTAATGAAAATTAGGGAATGAGAAATGGCAATATAGAAAGAAGGTCAATTATAATTGATGATCTTAGAAAATATTTTGCATAAATAAAGCACATATATAAAATAATATAAATATTATATCTGAGCTTATTGAAGTTTTTCATATTCACCTCAGAGGGATATAATATAAGTATTGTAACTTATGTTGAATGCAATAATGATGTGTATTCATAATATACCAATAAAGATTTGAATTATAAAACACTATAATTCATTTATGTGACCTGAACTGACTTAATAATTTGAAATTTAGAATTTCTTTTCAGTATTACATATTTTTTTTCTGTTTTACAACTTATTGAAAATTAAACCTTTAAAGTTTAGTTATTATTTATTTATCTTGGGGTACGTACGATTATCAAACTTAGGGCCTCAAGCACACCAGGCAGAGGCTCTGCCACTGAGCTATATCCCCAGCCCTCATTTTTGTTCTTTAATTAGAAAACTACTTTGCATGGTTATTTAAACTCTTGAGTACTGACACAAAGAATTTTTCTAAGTTAGTAAAATTTCTGATGATAACATTATCATTACATTTTGCTGTGTAATAAAATTCATATCAATTTCAGAAATGATGAGTTAAGATTTGGATGTTGACATACTATATTCATATTAATTCTTTTTGTTCTTTAGGTGAAAGTTTTTCTGGTGATTATAATGAATATTTTGGACTTCAAGTGAATGAGGATGCCCTGGTTTATCTCATGCTGGCCAATCATTTGACTCATACATTGTATCCAGATTCTATAACAATAGCTGAGGTAAAACCCATAATGATTTCTTATCTTCCAACCCCCTTTAATACAGAACATTTTGTTACCATAAGTATTTAAATAATTAATCTGATTTTGTCAATAATTGCACAAATGACATTCTACACTGACTCTAATACAGCTATCTTGTAGGGGTGTCACATTATTTACAAGGAACTGTTTTCCTATTAGTGGATAATATATACTAATTACTTGTCACCATTCCATTATTAAAAGGAAAATGCCAATTGAAAGAAAATAAAATATCTTCCTCAATGGATAAGCCTTCCTTCCTTGAGAGCTTCAGCAGATAATTGAATATTTATGTGTATCTATCTATTTATTTATTTATTTTCCTGGTGCAGTCATTAGAGATGGCATGGATCACTGCCTGCAAGCTCCTCTCAAGTATATCTTGTCCTGATGTGATTACCTTTCTTGTTTATGTTATTGCTGTTGGGTTGCCAAATGTTCATAGTTATTCATGATTACTGAAAGTTCTTGATTGACTGTCCCATAGCAACCCTGTAATGATGCAATTTGGTATATGCAGAACTGACAATTCCCTTCTTGGTGATAAATGTGATAAATTAAGAACTTTGTTAAATGTTTATGCTAATTTAAATTTAGCACTAAAATCCCCCTGGTTTTCTGAGTCCTCTAACTAGGCGTTATATGAAAATTGAATTTAACATATTTGAACTGTACCATAAAAGTATAGCGGTGAGCACATAAAAACAGTAAGATTATATTTAGAAAAAGCTGGAAATTAGAGTGTATGTTTATATTGATGTTATTTATTTCATTGGATTGAAGGGCAGTGTTGAGATTTCTTTTAGTATTAATTGTTTGTGTATCCTCTTTTTGTGTTCATCATTTCTCAAAAGAAAAACTCTTCAACTAGTTGGAGTAATTTCATTATTTTTCCCCAGAAAGAGAACATTTGTACTCCTTTTAGAGTTTTTGCCGTCTTGATATCTTCTGGGAATTCAGCAGTTACACTTAAGTTCCTTAAATGATTTTTTATGTAGTATTAAAAAACAAACCAATATTGTAATATAATTTATATATTTAATATTAATTCATGCTCACTCCCTACTTATATTTGAGCATGGTTCATGAGTCTTGCTAGTACATATAATACCACGATGCTTTTTTTTTTTTTTAAATTCAAATCTTATACACAGCATCATCACATTCAACATAGAAAATTGTAACCAGTATATGACACAATTTAATTATCATTTTATGTGATGAATGTATTTTAATATCAGAATATATTTTAAATATTGTGCATTCTTCATACCATTTTAATTTTATCTGTCAAACTTCAAAAATTAATTATTTTGTCAATTATATTCATAACAATGCAAACCAGAGATGTAATATATGACAAATTACTACAGACAATTAATGACAGCATGAATCAAAAGTGTATTTTTGAAGAAAAAGAAGCATTAATTTAATACATGAAAGTTAAATTTGTTACATTGATCTTTCCATTCATTTCAAGTAAAATGATTGTATCAGGGAGTTTTTCTCTGCTTACCAAGGTTTCTACTAATGAAAGTTTGAGGCTTTAGCTTAGTTTGTATTATTTGGCTTGATACTTTTTTAAACAACATCTGCCTTCAGCTTATTAAACTGCAAACTACATCAATTTCAATAAAACACTTTTCTGTCTAATGGGAGTCTTCAAAATGTAGAATTGATCCCTGTGAATTATTTTTTAAAAATAAATGTGTAATAAATGAATAATGTAATTTTATATATGTAGTAGGAATATAAATGTATTTATAATGAAAATTTTGATATAAATCATTTTTCTAGAATATGCCTTCCATTCTATGCAGTTATTTTATTTAGATGATTTTTAATTCCATCATCTCTCCTCTGGAGAAACCATGTATTTTTTTAGATATTAAGGAATTAGCCATATTTTCATTTCACTCAGAACACAATCATATATATGTATATATAATATCAGCAGACATTGGCTTTTTAAGTTTTCAATATATATTTGCAAGCTCATAAATTATTACACTCATACCAGGGAATTGGTAAATGTACATACTACATCTTAATTCTTTTAACTCCACCCCCCCGGTACCTTTCCAATTTGCAAAAGTATAATTATTTTCCTGATTTTTATATTTACCATTATTTAAAAAAACTGAAAGCATGCCACAAACTATGTACGTTCAGAAGTGCTGCACGTTGTTCATGTGTGCTAATGAGACACTTGTCCAGAATTCATTTAACAACCCAGAGAAATGAATATCCATATATTTTTCTTAGAAATTTGATTCCCTGAGGTAACATTTAGATACTATAATATAGAGCACATCTTAATATAATTTTAAGAAAAATTATCTTGATTTTTATCACCAGACTTGCACGAGTCATTATTCATGTTTGTCTCATCATAGAAAGTGCTTGGGAAAGTGTTGTGTGTATAATTCCAGTGTGGTGTGTGATGCTCAGTGTTTATATTTGGTCAGTGTTTCTACACAATTAAAATAACTGCTTCTACTGCCTGTGAAACTGCGACTTTTCTTTTGATAAATATAACCTCTAAACTGCCTTTCTATTGATCTTTTTTGCTTTTAATGATCTGTAAAGAACTATGCAGAAATAATATTACTGATGAACGTTTTAATTTCCTCTTTGCTATTTTCAACCATATGTATATATGTATATGTATCTAAATATTTCTTCCATTAAATTAGAAGTTATTCTGGGATTCCATAAGTTATTTTTCTTTGGCCATTTTTTTCTAAGAGTTTGGCAATGCTACTGTAGTAAAAGCAGCATTCCAACTGTCAAAGCAAGAAGTAGGGAAGAGGAAGTAAGACTGTGGCTCAGAAAATAAGCTGAGGAAAGTATTTATTTGAAAGATAATATGGAGTTAGAAAAGATAGTACTTAGTTCATGTTTTATATTTGTTATCATATATTTTCTTACATTAGGATCTTTTTTAAAAATTGAATTCTGTACTGTTACATTTTATATACACATCATAATCACATTCAATACTGAGAAGTTTTACCAGAATATGACATGACTTAATTATCGTTTTTTCCTATTCACTTACCCACCCTACAATCCCCTGCTTCCTATATACATAAGCTTTGTTTCCTTTCCTACCATCACATTTTTTTCTTTCATCTGCTTGATTAATTGATTATCAAAAGTCTAGCAGTGGAATAACAGGAAAAGGAACCTAATTCAGAACCTTCAGTTCTCAGTCCTGGCTTCACCATTCATAACTTTCTATCATTCAAAACCCCTTCAGAGTCCATGTCATTATATGCAATATACATGGAGAGAAACTCAATAAGCTCCTTCCACCCATTCCTATGATTAAAGCCATCTTATTGTTTTACTTTTACTGTGTTAACTCACTTTGCATTTCATCAGAAGGTAGCATTTAGAAATACATTCCATGTCAAAGAAGAACAAAAACTGAGGTACACTAATTAATAGTCAGCTTGAGTGGGAACAGATGAAATGACTCAGTGTAGTTCTGGGCATGGACAACCCACATAAGAAGGATTGTTGCTAGAAAGGAGTGAAAGGAGAACAGGAGAAGATTATATGTTGTCCATTTTCTTTCTTTTTTTTCTTTTTTTTTTTTTTTTAGGTTTTTTGAGACAGGGTCTTGCTTTGTAGTTCAGACTAGCCCTGAGCTCAGCCTCAAACTTACATCACAGCAATCCTCCTGCCTCTGCCTCCCGAGTGCTGGGATTACAGGCATGAGCCACCATGCCCGGCACTGTGGTATGTGGTACTGGTTGCTGCTGGGCATGAGTCTCCATACCCAGTATTGTATGTGGTTTCCAGGGATTGAACCTGGGTCCTCGCGCTTGCAAGACAGGTGCCAGAACCACTGAGCTAACTCCCCGGCCCTATGCTGTCCATTTTCATGGAGAAGCTTGCTATGCTAGCTTTGTTGATAAGAACTCTACTTTGTCAAAGGACTGCAGGTCCTTGCTGTCACCTGGAATGGTTACTGTTTCCTTGGGGGAGCCTGAACTTTCTTTGCCTTGAGCATTGCTTCCTAGTTCCAGGAGAGATTCCCTTGGCCTTGTGGCTCAGATCCTTTACTCCCCTGGGGTAGACTTTCTAGCTTCTACCTTCTACCTTCTGCCTTTTTCATGCACATCCTTGCTATAGGGACTTGCATGAGACATTCTGTGCTGTGGATCTGAGACATTACATGCTGTGGGCTCTAGGCTTCTGGCTGGACCCACATGGGACATTGCTCTGGGATCCAGGCCCTTGGCTCGATTCTTTGGGTTCTAACACAGACAGATTTCTTGAACTCTTCTGCATTTTACTTTTGGGTGAAAAATCATAAGATAATTGTAAAGAGCTTTGTATCCTGTCTTTTCTTTTGTGAATCATCAACTACAACATATATGGAGAGAAACACAGTAGTTACGTTTCATATATTTTTGTTGTTGTTGTTGTTTACATAATGTTTGAGCAAGATGGATGGATAATGCCAATGCACTTTGTTTTAGGATGTGTCTGGAATGCCTGCTCTTTGCTCTCCAATTTCCCAGGGAGGGGGCGGTTTTGACTATCGGTTAGCCATGGCAATTCCAGATAAATGGATTCAGGTATGTATTCATGTCAATATCTATTTTTCCTGTAGATAATTTGTTGGATTATTTTTTCTTTAATTTTTTATAGTCATGATCATTAGTTAAATTCTCCCATTAGTGTGTTGATTCTTGTGCTGTGTAATAAGGAATTTTTCATTATAAATACAATTGCATGAAACTTTAGTGCTGATACTTGGAACATGTCAAACATCAAAGTATGCATTTCTGCTGGGACATCACTCGTTAACATGTTGGCCAGTTGGAACAACCCGTGGTAGATGGAGATTATGTGTTGAGCAGCTTGCACTACTGATGTAACAAATGGACCTAATCACTTTTATCAATCCATTTACTAATAAAATTAATGTACAAATAATAACCCAATGGCATAATCATGCATGTAACAAACTACTCAACAGCAAGACATATGAATTAGTGCCCTGTTGTGAACACGTTAATATAGAAGTTAATCTTTAATTCCCTGTAGTTGCTTTATACTAGTATTACCTCAAGAGATTGTATTCCTCTATTTCTTCACTCAACATTTAAAAACTCCATACATGATACCAGGAAATGGGAATGAATACTGATATTACACATGGAAATTTACATGTTATGTCTTGATATAATGTTATTAAATTTAATGATTATACATATGTACATATATTTGATAAAATCTACATAGATGGTATAGCTTTATGGTTTACCCATTTAGCTATGAATGTCTCTAATTTATTCTTTATGGATGAATAATATGGTGTTTAATTTAAGAAACACAATCTCCATTTTCTCATAAATGAAATAAATAGGACACAGATGTGTGAATACCACATCATTTTTCTAGTGTAAGAAATGGAAGGTGTGGGCCGGGGAGTTAGCTCAGTGGTTCCAGCGCCTGTCTTGCAAGCGCAAAGGCCCGGGTTCGATTCCCCGGTAACCACATACCATACTGGGTGTGGAGACTCACGCCCAGCAGCAACCAGCACCACATACCACAGTGCCGGGTATGGTGGCTCACACCTGTAATCCCAGCACTTGGGAGGCAGAGGCAGGAGGATTGCTGTGACGTGAGTTTGAGGCTGAGCTCAGGGCCAGCCTCAACCACAAAGCGAGACCCTGTCTCAAAAAAATCCTAAAAAAACCCAAAAAAAACAAAAAACAAAACAAAACAAAAAAAGAAATGGAAGGTGTAAATGGTTTTGAATATATGACCGATATTGTGAAATAGGAAAAATAAATTCAAAGGTTAAGGGCAGCTGGGTGGAGGCAGAGAAAGCAACAAAGGGAAAGAAAAATTTTGATGCTGAAAAGGAAAAAATGGAAATAAAATTTATATGCATAGGGAAGATGGGGTCTGAAGAAAGGGTGAGGGAATGGGAAAAATAAGAATCAAGGTATATCATGTACAGATCTATGTAATAAGTTGTTAGGATTTCCTTTGGAACCACAAAAGACCTAGAATAGCAAAAGCAATTCTAAGCAACAAAGACATTGTGGGAGGTATCATGATCTACAATATGAAACTATACTACAAAGCCACTGTGATAAAAACTGCATGGTACTGGCAAAGTAATAGACCTGAAGATCAGCGGAACAGATTAGAAGATAGAGAATCAACTCCAGATATACCCTGCCATCCTATCTTTAACAAAGGAGCCAAATATCCTCATTGGAGGAAAGATAGCCTCTTCAAAAAATTGTGCTGGAAAGTGAACTTTAACCTGCCAAAGATTAAAACTAGACCTATATCTTTCACTGTGAATTAAACTAAAGTTAAAGTGGATTAAAGACCTAACTACTCAAACAGAAACACTAAACCTGTTAGAAAGTAAGTTAGATAGAGACATTGGCTTAGGGAAAGACTTTATGAGCAAAACCTCCATAGTGTGAGAACTACCAGAAGCAATGAACAAATGGTAACTCATCCTATTAAAAAGTTTCTGCACAGCAAGAGAAACCACCAGCAGAGCTAGAAGATAACCAACAAATTGGCAACAAATTTTTACCAGCTGTTTCTCAGACAACAATTTTACGTAGCTGTTTCTCTCTGTATATAAAGAGCTTAAAAAAATCAGCCCTTTCCACATTTAAAGACCTAATTCCAAAATAGACATCTGAAATGAACATATACTTTTCAGAGGAAGAAATAAAATCAGCTATGAAGCATGTGAAGAAATGCTCAAGATCATTGGTCATTCGAGAGATGCAGATGAAAGCAACACTTAAATTTCATCTCAGTCCACAAAGAATGGCTGCTATCTCAGAATTAGCCAGCAACAAATGCTGGTGAAGCTGCAGAGAAAAAGCAATCCTTCTCCACTGTTGGTGGGAATGTAGACTGGTACAACCAATATGGAGATCAATGTGGAAATTCTTCAACTAGGATTAGATGTCCCAATTGACCCTACTGTTCCCCTGTAGGTATATACATGAAGGAATTAAAAGATTCATATCACAGAGACATATGTGCACCTATGTTCATAGCAGCTCAGTTTGTGATTACTAAATCTTAGAAACCACCCACACGCTCATCAACTGGAGACTGGATAAGAAGATGTGGATTTTTTTTTTTAATAAAATGAAGTATTTACTCTGCCCTAAAGAATGTTAATTTTGAGTCATTTCTACTCAAATGGGCATACCTTGAAGACATACTCATAAGTGAAATATGTCACAGATCTATAAATACCATATCTTTTCTCTGGTATGAGATCCTGAAGATCTAAATGAGTTCTAGGGTGTATGATAGATATTGTGAAAAAGAAAAATATTCAAAGGAGAATGGGATGTAGGGGTAATGAGGGAAAAGACAAAATGCAATGGTAAAAAAAAAAAAGAGGAAACAGCTTATGCATGTAGGGTGTCAGAAGTTTTAGGGTTGGTGAGGGAACGGGAAAAACTGAGAATTGAGTTGTGTCATATGCAGTTCAAATTATTAATGTTAAATGTGATCATGATGTGTATACAAAATATACTAGTAAAGATAAAAAGATATATCATGTACAGGTACACATTCTCTATGAGGAATGTGATCATAGTGTATTCCTAAAATGTACCAATAATTCAATTTATTAAAAATATACACCAGGTAATGTATAACTATATAGTATATATTTCTGTTTCATCTAGAAGGTGAAAGCCAATTTAGGTTTGATATGGAGCATTGTTGAATAGCCATATCTGCAATCATGGGCTAAGTATATGTATATATATTATATATATATATTTATATGTGTGTGTGTGTCGTGTATATATGTGTATAGTATATATATGTGTGTGTAAACATATATATGTATGCATATATATATATATATATACACACACACACACACACACACACACACACACATGTATACATACAGTATACAGTATAGAGGAATCGGAGGTATACCTGTGAAAGACTTTGAGTACTTCACTGACACAAAACTGGTTCCTTGAGATTACAGTGCTAGAAATACTTACCCTTGTGTAGGAAAGTCAAACCCTACCCTGAGGGCATGCTTGTTGCAATCATATCTAATTGTCTTTCTTGTACCTCTGGGTAATTTGTAAAACACCCAGCAGTGCCAATGTGACTTCTGCTTTCCTGTTTACACTAATTCCTTGAACATTATCAGGTTCAAAAACAGTGTTTTACAGAGATTATTAGGCTGATAAATTAAATGTAAATGACTATTAGGCTTTAATCCAAGATAGCTTTGTATTTACTATTATTTTTAAAGTGCTCATGTTTATAAGTTTCTCAGGTGGCATTGTGTAAACTTTATCACTTCCTCTGACTTACTATGTGTGGTCTTCATTATAGTCACTTCCTGTCAGAAGTGTCAAATCTTACTTTTTAACTTCTTGCTCAAAATTTTTTACTATTTTTGGTGCATAATCAAGAATATTTCAAAACCTGCATCCATATTGAATTATTTTTCAGTCAAGCATAGCACACAGTTACATATATTATACTTGGAATAATGATGGCACTTTTTCCAATTCTTTAAATTTAATTTAATAAACTTTTGCTATTTCATATGTTCAAGGAACTATCAAAGGTATTGAAATATGAAGACGGGAAAATGCATGGTCATATTTGTCACTATCCTGCTATCTTTAGCTATAAATTGTCTGAAAGCAGATGTCATCTTGTAATTTTGGTAATTATTTGAAAATTTTTTTACATCATCAAAATGGAGATATTAGTTTAAAAAAGTAGAGAGAGTAAATAGTATTTTTTAAACTCTCAAATTTTCCTTTACTTTTCTCAGTTGTAAATTTAAAAACATAATTTAATGAATGACTGCAGTTTCTTCTGACAATGAAACTTGCAAGACTATTAAATCAGATGACAAATGAATATGTATAGCATGCAGATATAATTATGCAGAGTAAGCATAATTTAAATGTTAGATTTCACTGATGTTTTTTCAAAAACAAATTATATACATTTTCACTTATTATTTCATAATCTTTAATTTGAAATATAATTTTAGCTTAACAACATATTTGAAAACTATTTGACTGTCTAAAATATGTAAACTTTGCTGTATATTTTTTTTTTTCATTTTACTCAATCAGTTTAAATCACTGAAGTAGTCATGTAATGGCGGCATGCACATATAATAGAAATTGTAAATTGTGAAATTCATCACTTGTAATTACTGGTTTATTAATCCCACCACGTAGTTTTCTGAGAATCAAGTACTTAAGACTTTTATACTGAGGTAATGTATATTCACTTCCATGTGAGAAATACCAGTGTCATCTTTCACAGCTAGAGTACACTGTCATAACTAGTGTCCTGACACTGATCTAATCAACGCACACGATACTTTCATTAGTATTCTAGATTCAGCTCTTTTGTTGAATACATGATTGACCAATATTTTTCCCATTTATCACTTGTCTTTTTATAACTTTCAGGTGGGCATTTAAAAATGTGTTGATTCTTTTAAAAAAGAACTTTAATGTAGGCTAATTTATTCGTTTTCTATCTGTAGCTTTTTGTTTTGGTTTTGTATTTAAGAATACTTTGGCTCTGCTGTAGTTTCAACTAAAAGTACGATAATGTTAACTTCTATATTCCCATCCATAACCTTTTCTGCATTATGTTTTAAATGTGTGATCCATTTTAAATATTTTATACGTGTAAGATATAAATATCTTAGTTTGATTTAACTAGATGTCCCTGTCTATGAATATCCCTTCATTCCAGTATCATTTGTAGAAAATTCTACTCTTTCATTGAATTGATTTTTGATTTTTATCAAAAATTAGTTTAGAGGCTATTTATACCTCAGTGCTAGAGTGCTTGCCTGACCTCTACTGGGACCTGAGCTCAGCCCCTATTTCTAGAAAACAAAATCATTGAGCATATTCATTCAGGTCTTTATATTAATTTCTCTTTGTTGTTATATATGTTGTTGAGTTCTCTCAGTGGGGAAGGAGATCAGGAGCATGATTATGGACAGACAAAGGTTCTATCAGCAGATGGCTGATAGCTTATTATCAGTTGATGGCTGATATCTGTGAATAATATACCATCTGGGTGGTTGGTGACCCACTACCAGCTGATGGCCGATAGTTGTGGATGAGATAACTATCAGGTAAATAACTGGCAGGGCTACCAACTGATGGCAGATAGAAAAATTTATTAGAATCACACAGGCTTATAAATTGTATATGCAGAAGAAAGTGGTAGCCATAATAGCTGGCCTTGGGAAAGAAGAGAGAAGTTTTCTAAGTAAAAGTAAACACCCTAAGCAGAATACAAAGACATTTTATAAACCCCCACAGAATGGGAGGATGAATTAGCAGAATATGTAGGGTAGTGTATCATAATCAGTTGAAAAAAACTTATCTCCACAAGCCACTTTTGGCTTGAGTCCCAGCATTCCTGGGATAGAACGTGAAGAAGTCAAGAGTCCTCCAGTGACCCCTAACAATATGTAATGACTAAAATCTGTTTTCCTGAAACAACACAAGCTTAGTATCCCACAGTTCTAATTGTCATAGAAGCAATTCTTTCCAAGCTCAAATGAAGGTATTGGCAACCTATTTATTTCTTTTGGAGTCCCTAAAATAGAACCCATTTTCTTTCCTCCTTTCAGCTTCTAAATGTTATTTGTGTTCCTTGGCTTATGGCCCCCTTTTCTATCTTAAAAGTCAGCATGTTAGCAGCACAAATCTCTCACTGTGACACACAATGCCTCCTTTTAGACAGATCTGTGTCTTTATTTTGGATCAAAAAGGATAGACCAGGATTTTTTTCCATATCAACCATTCTTTGAAGTCCATTTTACCCTGTAGCACATTCACAGGTTGTGGGAATTGGGTTGAACATGTACAGGTAGCTCATATTCTACCTGTGGTCATCTGTCTTCTGATGCCCACTGATTCCCAATTACTGGACTGAGTAAATAAGTCTGAACTCCCTAGAGAAGTAACTAAGCAAAGGAAAGTGTAAGTAAAATTCTGAAAAACTCATCTAGAGATGAATTTATCTCAAGTTGTTGAATGTATCTGCAGTGTAATCGAGTACCCGAATTGAGAATAGTTAAGTAAACAACAACTACAAATTGAGAAGTTTAAAAAAATTCCTCAATTATTAACTTACCTTTTTTTTTCAGAGGAAAGCCACAAATCCAGTAACATCAAGATGAGAGAATTGTACAAATGTATAAATATATGAGAGAAGGAATTCTGAGGCCATTTCAGAATTCTTTTTAAAATTGATTTCATTGGTACATTTTATATACACATTATGATCACAATCAACACTGAGAATTTTGTCAATGACTTTACAGAAAGAATATCTTGAAAAAAGAGATCTTGTGTTCAGGACATAAACTTAAGGAATATCAGCTTTTGAGTATTGTCAGAGAAAGACTTTTCAGTATATTCAAAGTAAAATAAATAAACCAAGAGTTCACATGGGGAGGCCAAAAAAGGAAGCAATTTTGGGGAAGGGATATAGTCAACAGTATCATGAACACTAAGTGTGAACAAGTTTCTTTCCCAAGAGACAACTATCTAATGTCTTGACAAGATCAACCCACTCAAAGGAATGGTACAGGGTATAAACCAGATTGAAGAAAATGAAGGGGAAACAAAATACAGTGATGATTACAATATTTTATGATAATTATCATTTCAGCTTTGAAATCTTAGTTTAAGAATGGAACAAAACATTCTACCTGTCATAGCTTTTCATTCAAATCTAAGCAGGTAGCAAGTAAACCTCTAATTTGAGTTGCAGAAAGACATTGTACAACATGACTTTCTCTGGGCACTGATTAAGAAGTAGTTATTACAGAAAAAAGTTGCAACCATCTTTAACTGTGATTTAAAGCATCAGCCTAACACATACACATGATAAGCCCCTATCATTTAGATATTCTGTCTAAAAGAAGTGCTTTCTTAAAGGTTTAAGCTGTGATATCATTGCTACTTTGGTGAGTTAATATCTGATACCAATTTGGAATTATGTGATGCATGTTTCAGACTGAGATTTAAAGAAAATGAATGATTGACTCACAGTTATATTTTTCTATTTTAACAGCTCCTTAAAGAATATAAAGATGAGGATTGGAATATGGGCAATATAGTATATACTCTCACAAACAGGCGCCACCTTGAGAAGTGTATTGCTTATGCAGAGAGCCATGATCAGGTAAAGTAATATGTGTATAAATTCATACTTCTCTCAGTATTTATCACTCTCTCATGTTTAATCTTCAAAAACATATCGAAGCACAATCTGTTAATAGTTACTATATCATATTTTATGTGCATGAATATCTTTATATAAAAGCTCATACTTGAAAACATTTATTTATTTATTTATATTTATTTTTTTAATCTTTATTGGTACATTAAATACACACATCATGATTGCACTCCATAATGGGGATTTGTACCAGTATAAGACACAACTTAATTCTCGTTTTTTCCCATAGCCCTACCCACCCTACCACACCCTCCATATACATAAAATTTGTTTCCTTACTTTTTTGTTATAATCTCAACATTTTCCCCCTTCACCCTATTTTACACTGAGCATTTTCTATTTCACAATATATAACATACAATTCTAGGACTCATTTACATCTTTATTTTCTCATACCAGAGAAAAGATGTGATATGTACCTATCTGTGCCCTATTTATTTCACTTATGAGGATATCCTCAAGGTGTGTCCATTTAAGTAGAAATGATTCAAACTTATCATTTTTTATGGCAGAGTAGTACTCCATTCTGTAGAAGAACCACAGCTTTTTTATCCAGTCTCCAGTTGATGGACACTTGGGTTGTTTCCAAGATGTAGCAATCACAAATTGGGCTGCTATAAACATGAGTGTACATATGTCACTGTGATATGAGTCTTTTAATTCTTGTGTGTATATACCTAGCAGGGCAATGGCCAGGTCAAATGGGACTGCCAATCCTAGCTTTTTGAGGATTCTCCAAACTGATCTCCACAGGGGTTGTATGAGTCTACAGTCCCACCAACAGTGGAGAAGGGTTCCTTCTTCTCCACAGCCTCGCCAACATTTGCCGTTGGCTGATTCTGAAATGGTAGCCATTCTATGTGGAGTGAGATGAAATCTCAATGTTGTTTTCATCTGCATCTCTTGAATGACTAATGATGTTGAGCATTTCTTCATATGCTTCTTAGTTGTTCTTACTTCTTCCTCTGAAAAATCTCTATTCATTTCAGATGCCCATTTTTGAATTGGGTCATTAAATTTGGGTGGGCTGATTTTTTTGAGCTCTTTATATATTCTAGATAGTTTGTTCTAGATCTAGAAAGCCCAGCTTCAAAAGGCAGTATGCTTACCCAGCTACACTTCAATCAATAATGTGTATGCTGCAGTTGCAAATGTTTTATATTTACCTTCATCATAGAGAAGAATATAGGTGTTGATCTAGTATAATTTTACTTTCTGTCTCAGGTTTCCTTCTTCTACAGTTTTTCTTTTATGCCTAGACGAGTTTTCTCATTTTCGCTCCATCTCTACGGTCCTAATTGCACCCTTTAGCTTTATTCCCTCCTCTCTAATGCAGCCTGAAGTGCTGTCCGGAGAACAGGGCTCCTCATAAACTGGACCTATTGGTTTCAGCTTGTCATTCCCTGTCACCCTTCCCACAGTAGGCCGAGTTCCCAGCTCCATTCCCCACCCAACTGTCTAAGACTTCTGTTCTGTAAAACAAAGGCTGTTCAGCGTCTTAAAGCCACTTTAATCTTCATACACATCAAAACTTTATAAATTTTTGCAGATAAAAGGAGAGCAGTAAAAATATTAAATTCCTAGAAGTATCCTGTTAGGAAAATTGAAAATAAATTTCTCTATAATTTTAGCAATAGTGGCTATTTCATGTAAGCATATTTATTTTTAGGTATTGTTTTTTTCTAAATACTAAGAAAATATACATAACTAGGAATTGGTTATATAAAACCCTCAGCCAAATGCTGCCTGCTGTATGATTTGTAAATAAAGCAATAAACTTAATGTGGAACAAACTCATGCTCATTACTTTACACACTGCTTTTACTGCCATACTGGCATATTTGAGGAGTTGCTATGCAGAACATGGCCCACAGCACCTAAAGTCATCCTGTGGCTTACTGAAATCTGCTGACCCTCTGAGTCAGTATGCTAAATTTTGCACCTTCCATTTAGGGGGAGCATTTTCTTATCAAGGTGACTAGGTATGATCTATGGTCATGGAGCAGAGCAAGTAAGTATTTATTAAACATCTAAAACCAAAACTAGACAAAAGAATATTATTAATTTAAATGATGGGGTACAGGATATGAGGAGTGGGAACGTTTCACCAAATATGTAGTATAATAAAAAGTCTTCCAATGCATGTGAAATTTATGTACTTGTATTGTAAACTTCCAGGAAGTGCAGCACATTGTAACTTTCTATTCTGTGACTAAATAAAAGAATGCATACATGAGTAGAATAAACAAATTGAAGATAAAACTGATAGATTTCTTTCATAATTTACTGATCAGTTGTACAGAAACTAAACTTTGAAGATTTTTTTTGTACTTTAAAGATTGAGATAATTCACTCATTTTATAAGCTGTCAAGAATGTAGGAAGTGATGTGAATTTCTACATTCTTTCTAAAAGCAGGTATCATCTGACCCATAAGGTAGATAAAAACCTAAAAATGGAAAATTCTCATTTATAAAATGAATAAGCACAAATATATAAATCATGGTAAGATATTTTTAAAAGGAACTATTTAAAAATTTAAATAAATT
>PVIR01035965.1:0-16071 GCA_004026965.1 Petromus typicus
GAAACACATATATCTTCTCATTTCTCTCCCACCTCTTCTGCCAACATTTTAGGAATCTCCTGTCTTGCAGGTGAATTTCTCTCTGCTGGTTTCCATGGTACAAAATCAAACACAGTAATGCAATTTATTTCCAAGAGGATGGTTTCCAAGGAAACCAAATGGCAAACAAAACCCAAAGTTCCCCCAACATCAACATGTCCAATTTTTCTAAGAGCTGGACATCTTCATTTTATAATTTGGGCAAGTTACTAAAGAAAAGGCAGTGATTAAGGCAGAACCTTCACTAATAAAATTTAAATTGTTTAAGATAAATGTTTAATTTTAAACTTTACTTTTTAACATATTTAAACCTCCATGAGATTAATGAACTAAAAGCATTCTCACTAATTGTGTTAATTTTTATTTTCTTACTTTTTTGAACTAATGAAATTTTGAAGGCAATGAAGAAATAATACAGACTTAGAAATCAGTTTATATGATAAAAATAGAAATGTAGAAAACTATAAAGTGATGATGAAATGCACATAATTATATAAATTAATTTCAGATAAATATTTTGAATTGTATGAAATATACCTTAAATGTAACATGTAGTGATACCTTGATACTCAACATTAATTAGTTCTAGGAGTCACAGGAGTCCCAAGAATGACAAACATCACACTGTTTTGGCTGGAAAGGTCATGAATTGAGAAGCAAGTGATACTTGCCATTTTAACTCGTGCATAGCATAACAAATAATGGTGAGGACAGAGACAATATTTTAAAGTAAAAATGTATCAAGGACCAAATTCGAGGGTTTTCAAAAAAGTCAAGCCTGAAAAAATGACTAACCACTAAAGCAGCTCTTCATCTATATTCATTACTATATCTTTAATGTTCTAAAACACTATAAAAACTAGTAGTGCATTATAGAAGTATTTTAAACAAATTTAGAAATATTTTATTTTCACAAGACGAGTGATTTTATAGTCTTAGGAAATATCAACTCCCTTTAAAATTAGAATTTGTAATGTCTTAAAATTATGATTCTTTTCAGAAAATACAAGAAGTACATTTTGTAAGTAAACTGTAAAAATAGTTTGAAAAAAGGTTTTTTCTCCTGATACTTTTATAATGTGATTTTGTCAACCTTTCATACAAAATTATTCACCCATGCATTGTTCATCTGATATTCTCTAAGACACTAATACAAACGGGGTAATAGATGTATTGGACATCAACAAGATCCACAGTATTGAACTTAGATGCATCAGACCATGCGCAGAAGTCTGAGTTATTCTCATTGGAGTGGGAATGGTTATGCGGTCAGCCTTCCAGCTGACAGGTTCTCCCAGCAAGGCCTAGAAGTGACCACAAATGGAATAGTTCAGTCCAGTTCTGCTCCACCAAGCTTATCAACAACCAGACAGTGCTCTTGACTGGATCATTCCACATTTCTGAGTTATAGAACCAAACCAAAGTTCTAGCTGGTTTTTTTTTTTTTTTTTAATTATTAAATGCTGGCCTGCTGTGCTGCATGGTGAATTTTCATTGAAACATTAAGTTTCTCCTACCTTTCACCACACAAGTGATGTCACAGGTCCAATATTATTTTGTGTTGCATTCAAAATGACTTATTGGGCTGGGAGGTAGCTCTGTGTTAGAGCATGTTCTCAGGATTTGGTAGACAGAAGTAGATCTCATGTGCAACACACACACCGGCACACATGTATGAAAACACACACACACACACACACACACACACACACACACACAAAGGATTCATGGGCCAGGGACTTAGCTCAGTGGTTCCAACATATGCCTGGCAAACACAAAGTCCTGAGTTCAATCCCGATTAACTACATACCACAGTGCCAGGTATGGTGGCTAACACCTGTAAGCCCAACACTTGAGAAGCAGAAGCAGGAGGATTGCTGTGATTTTGAGGCTGGATTGGGTTATGTAGCAAATTCAGGGCCAACATGAACTACAAAGTGAGACCCTGTTTAAAAAAAATAATAATAATTCATGCTTATCTTTAGCAGTCTGGGAAGGGAAATGTATTTCCAATCCGAAGTTAGAAAATAATAAAAAGTAAACAATTTTTGTAAGAAGACATGTTAAAAATATTTTAAAATTATCATTTAAAAATTTTTTAGCACATCTTCCTTATAAAATTATCATGTTTCATCCTGCAAATATGCTACTCCTATAGAAAATATTAGAAATAGGCAAATATATTTTTCTTAGGAAAACAAATTTTAGGAAGTATTACAATTCAATGTGGAAAATTAAAGTTAACCTTGGTTGTTGTTTTGGCTGGGAAAATAAATGATTTTAGCATTAATATATGTTTGTATTTATCACTATTTTGACTTTAATATATCATTTAATATTATTTAATTTGGTCATTGAAAATTTTAATTATCTATATTACTTTTATATCAACTGTAATGGGGAATATGCTTCACAAAAATCAAGATAAACTAACACCTTAAATAATTAATTGATTTTAGAGTAAGCATTTACTAATATTCCAAACAAATTGAAACTTAATTTTATTATAGTACAAAAAGCACATACTTTATTGGGCATATATAGTTCATTTAACTACATTCTTTGTTATTTCCCATATTACTTCATTTATTGACTAAAATTTCAGCAATATGTAATTTTTGTTTCTTTTCACACTTACTCTTGATAAAATGTCCTTTTATTTATTTTTTTATTGAATTTGTTGGTATATTTTTGGTTTAAGTTATGATCGTATTCATTATTGGGAGTTTGTACATGCACATGATATATCTTGATTCTTATTTTTTCCATTCCCTGCCCTCCCTTCAGCTCGTCCACAACCCTCTGTATACATAAGCTTTGTTTCCAAGTTCTTCTTTTAACATTATAGTTTTTTATTTCTCTTTTTCACTTTTTTTAAAGTTTTGAAAGTTCTCCATACAACATATAGTCATGTGAATGTTATTATCTGTGATATCTTCTCTCTTTAGACATATATCATGTGATATTTTTAGTTTTTAAAAATCTAATTTTTAACTTCAAATTAGGTATGATATTTATTAATTGTAGTAGAACTCCTGTAATTGTAATTTCATGCATTTCTGTCTTGTTCATTTAATAAAACAGTTGCCTTTCAGTAAAATATATAAGAATGTACTATGAAGACTAGATTAGAAGAATGAAGCCTAATTGTCCTCAGTGAGCACATAGGAGAGAGAGGGTGAGCAGATGTGCAGACATGTTACATGGAAAAGTACAAACACTGGAAGTTGTTTACCTAAAGAAGTACCACGGAGGTTGGGAGACAGGGGAACCCTGTCAAAATAATTGCTAGTGTCCATGTCTGAATGAATAAAGCCAAGGTGTCTCAGTCATTTGAGGCTCTATGTTCAAGGGAGACATGAGACCCTGGCTCCCAGATTTTAACTTATTTCTATATCTCTTTATTTTTCATCTTTGTAACCCCTTTATCTGGTTTTAGCCCACCTTATAGGCTGGCTCCTACACTAAACATTTATAGTTTTCATTTTTGCTTGAGCTAGGAACAATAATACACCAAACTCCTCATAAAGTGAATATTGATACATGAGACATACATTTATTTTTTAACTTTGATAGGAGTGTAGAATGATGCAACCACTGTGGAAATCAGTGTGGAGATTCCTCAGGAAGCAAGGATTATATGTCCCATTTCACCCTGATATTTCCCTGCTGGTTATAGTCATAAAAGTCGAAATATGTTACTTACCAGCCTCCACCAGAAAGGAGTACAAGTTTTATCACATTTTATCATATTGAAAATAATGTGCAATAAAATTATATATAACCATTAAATGCTAACTGATTCATTTTTTCAATCCAGTTATTTCAATAGGAAAAATTAAATGTTCAGTTTTCTAAAATTTGAGACCAACAATATATATTCACTGAAAATTTGCAGCACTTTTTAAACTATAAATATTCTTAGTATAAATATTCCAACACTGAAAAATGAAGAAGTTAGTGAAAAAGAATATATCATTTTAAAAATAGTTTATCTTATATGCTTAGGGAAAAAAAAATATATATATATTTATAAAGATATGTAGTTTGCTGTTACAATGTATTCATGGCCTCCAACTGTAAAATCAATTCCTATTTTACAAATGCAGAAAAGAACTAAATTAATTCATATTTTAAGAAAGAGAAAAACAAAAACCTAGGTTATTTTTTACTATTTCATTCATTTTTTGCACATACATGCTTATCTATTTAAAAAATACCATGAATGCATTACTTTTTATCTTGATAATATTTGATTAATGTTTATTATTTTAAATATTCTGGAAGAATATAATGCGTGATGAAAAAATATTTTCATATTAAAAGTAACCTCTGTGTTCACCTTTGTTATCTTTCTATAATTATACATTCAATTTTATTAAATTTAGTTAAGGGTAGCGGATTTAGTGTACTAAAAAACTGAAAAACAAAACTGATATACTCCCTACAAGAAAATTGTATTACTGGGGCCGGGGAGTTAGTTCAGTGGTTCCGGCGCCTGTCTTGCAAGCGCGAGGACCTGGGTTCGATCCCCGGATACCACATACAATACTGGCTTTGAGACTCATGCCCAGAAGCAACCAATATGACACACCACAGTGCCGGGCATGGTGGCTCACGCCTGTAATCCCAGCACTCGGGAGGCAGAGGCAGGATTGCTGTGATGTGAGTTGGAGGGTGAGCTCAGGGCCAGCTTGATCCACAAAGCGAGACCCTGTCTCAAAAAACAAACAAAAAAACAAAAAAACCCAACCAAACAAAAAAATTGTGTTACTATTAATTATATTAATTTAAGAATAAAGTGAATTCATAATATACTGAAACTACATAAGTGTAGTTGGTTAAATATACATACACATAATTTATTTGTATTATGTTGCTTATTTACACCACAGGAAAGAATATCGCCTGTCTCCTGAAGGTATTACAGAAAGAGTTTATGTTAGTTTAAATCTTCCAAGAAACATTGTACAAACCAAAAAATCGATAGGCTAAAGAATAAGTAGGGAGATACCAGTAAAAGTGCAAATGGGGGAAACATATGAGGTGGTATGGAGGACTATCAAGACAGAAATATGAGGCTGGTCTGTGTAAAGAGAAATGTAAGATGAAAGATAATATCTTTTACTATTTCTCCCTGTAGTTTGAGGTTGTCAAATGAAATTAACTATACAGTATTGGAATTTACATCAGATGAACTGAGTTTTCATCCTGGTTTGGCTAATAGATTTCAAAGAGTTCCACACATTATTCTATTCTTATGAGATTATTTTGCTTTGTTATTTCACTTTCTAATGATTCAAGTTGTTAAACTTTAACCTCTGTGTTATCATCTCATTAACTGATAATCTCTATTCAGTTACCTTAATATCTGTTCTATATAGATGTTATTTCTTTATATTTTTAGATAGTTGCAAAGTAGAATATTAATCAGTTGTTTGAACAGTTTCAGTATCATTAGTCACTTTCATATAATGCACACACACATATCACTTTCATGAAATTACTGCAAAGTTGGGAGTGAAAGAATAGCAGAAAGGATGGTTGGGAGTTCTGATAGACTCTCACTCAGTATTGTGCAATTTGGGAAGAACTCAGAAAACATTTCCCAATGGAATCTACCATTACACTTGCATCTACCATGCAATCAAAGCCTCCACAAGTATTTTCCCTCAATTAGGTCTGAGGTAGACAAGGAATCCATGTTAAATTATCCAGCAATAACAACTTAATGATAAGATAAATGCACTCAGGTGAACTTGTTTTTGTAGTGTTATTTCAGTTCATTATAGAACAAGTTGATGCTTGTAATGGAATTTAAATTGTGCCATGAAGGCAATAACCACAAGTATCTCAATTAGGGTACAGCTCATTTACTTGTAGTAAACTAAGGCTACAAAAGTCAGAACCTCCTAAAATAGACACCTTAATTCTTCAAGAAAGATGATTGTTACCTGGCTCATAAAGACAATAACAATGTATTCAAGCAAATAATAGAGTTCATTTAAGACACAAGGCTTTAGGCTCTTCCTCGTCCTTTTTGTCAATTTACTATGTTCCACCTTACTTGACACTGATACTCATGTATGAGTCAAAGGAACTTTGTTGTAATATTTGTCGTTATAATTTTTATTTGGAAAAATTAAAATTTTAATTTCTCAGCTGTATCTTAGAGTGACTTATTGCTTTGTATATTATGTAGTGATGTCATTAATGTTTAACAAATATGAACATTCTAATTAAGAGAAATGAGTGAATTTGCCTGAGACAACACTGGACAGAACTGAGGCTCCAAAGGAGGTCTGCATGGCAAATCCCTTCTCTTTCTGCCATGTAAGCCTTCTGTCTGGTACAGCATATCACATTTGGTGACAAATGTCTTTTAATTTGTGTTAATATATTTTTCTATTACAAATATCAAAGCATTTACTGCTAGAAAGCTTAAAATAAAGGTGCCAGAAAAGTACAGATATATGTTATTACAAATATAAAGAAGAGTGAGCCAAAATATTGAAGAGCTCAGTCTCAACTTTATAGCACCTGGGAATAATATGATTTATGTAATTAGTTACAAACAACTGCCATTCACCATATGATACAAAAAAAAAGACAGTGTCTAATGCTATACTGAGAACCACATTTATTTCATAAACATAAAGGAGTTAAGATAAACCTTGAAAGCAGAGAGGAAAATTTAGACCAAGAAAAGAAAAGAATTTAAAGCACAGAAGAGTACTGAAAGGTTCCAACACACAGGTACTGAAAAGTAAGTAACTTAAATTATAATATTCTTTCTTCTTTTCTGGACCCCTCTATGATGTTTGATCCAGGTTTCTCTCAACCATATTTTTGCCCATTTCTGCTCTAATTTACCCATTTTATTTTCATTGCTAAATCTTGGCTTCTTTTCTTGATAAAGACAAACAGGACAAATGTGAAGTGTTGCTGTTCTGCATCTAAATGCCTTTCAGTGCTTATGGCTTTAACCAGGCCTCGATTTCCCCAGACTTTTCAGTGCCTTTACAATAATGCTGGATCAAACATGACATCTAAGTAAGCCCTTCAAAGCTGCTCCCCTTGTAGGTAGCCTCTCTGACCTCAATGAAACACAACTTCCATTTCTAGCCTGTCTTTCTGTGCTTTAAATCCTTTTCTTTACTTGGTCTAAATTTTCCCCTTTGTTTTCGAGGTTTATCTTAACTCTTTTATGTTTATGAAATAAATGTGGTTCTCAGTATACTATTAGACACTGTCTTTTTTTGTATCATATGGTGAATAGCTGTTGTTTGTAACTAATTATATAAATCATATTATTCCCAGGTGCTGTAAAATTGACACTGAGCTCTTCGATGTTTTGGCTCACTCTTCTTTATATTTGTAATAACATATATCTGTACTTTTCTGGCACCTTTATTTTAAGCTTTCTAGCAGTAAATGCTTTGATATTTGTAATAGAAAAATATATTAACACAAATTAAAAGACATTTGTCACCAAAGCAAAAGGCATAGACATAAAAAACATAGTGTTTATTTCAAAATTAAAAAGAATAGAAGTGTTTAGTCAGTTTAAATTACATTTTATGAACTTCTGGGTAAAAATTAAATCTATTACAGATTACAAAATAAGATATTTTGAATGTTCCTAAATGCAAATAAGTTATCTTCTTATTGATTTTAGTTAATATGACGAACATTGTTACTACTATTGTAATTTAGAAATTTATATGAATAACGTGTCATATTCTATTCATGGAACAAAAATTATAGAATCTAATATTTTACTTAATAAATATGAATTAATGTGTTTTACAGGTGTGTACTTAGCTGTATGTATACACAAAATACTATAGCAAAATATTTGCTGAATATTAGAAGAAGACGCATTCCGAGGATATTTTCACAGGTATGTCTGAACCTATGACTAATAATACAAATTGGCATCTAAAAGTTTTGACAAAATCTAAAATTGTTCTAGGAAAGCTCTGAAAACAAAATGGAGTTTCCATCAAAAACTGCCCTTTTTCTTCCCATAATGCACTGCTTCCCATCAAAACATGACTGTTCCTCACCGAGAACTGTTCATCTCTTTCCCTCAATGCACTGTTTCTCACCATAGGTCCATATCATCACCAGCTGCTACAGTTACACCCACCAATTAAAATACTACATTGTGCTCCTCTGCCCTGACCACTAACCCTTCTCTAAGAACTGTAGATAAGCACCTGTCTATTTTGTCCCTGGAGCTACACATTGTTTCGGGGGTAGCCAAGCTGATACTCTACTCAATAAAGCTCGCTGTCCAAACCCTGAGTTGCTGCCCATTTATTTTCCGTCAACATCTCATTATTTAATTATATTTTTCTTTCGAAGATATTTTTTCAAATTGTGACTTAAATAAGTATGAACTATATTAAAATTACATGTTTGTTATGGCATAATTCTAGTAAAACAATATAAATATAAATACTTAAATATATGAAGAAGACACACATATATGGATATATATGAATACACACACACACACACACACACACACAAACGCACACACACTTGTATGAAGAGGTCCCTTGAAAAGGATAATTTAAAAGTATCAAGAGCTGAATTTCTGAGTTGAACATTTATTTGTGAAGTATCCATGTGCAGCATGATTAATACATGTATATTTTCACGTGACACATGTTAGACCTTATGAAGTACATTTCTAAATATTTAAGGTGGAATAAAATGAAATTCTCCTCAGTCTTGATCACTTTCACTTTAATAAGAAGAGCTTTCCAGAAAGCAAACTGCATTCATATGTTTTTCTTTTTTTTTTTTCTTTAGGAATGAAGCAGAGAAATACAATTGTAAGATAAAACTGAATGCGGAAGTAAAACTGCTTTTACCATAATGAAAATTAAATAATATAAATAAAATACTTGCAGAATAATTGCCAGATTGCTGAAATAATAGTATCCCCACTCTCATATTGCAAACTGTGGAAAAAAATCAATGAGAATTTAAAATCAATTTTATTAATTATAGAATGTATCACGTTAATAGTGCTGTTTACTAAGGTGTAATTTGATGATATTTGCAAATACCCTGAAGCCAAAAATCTTGTTAGAATTCTAAATATATTCAAACTTCATAGAAGTCAACACAAGTCCATATTAATATATACAGAAGTAACTTTAATGGACAATTACTTATGGTTCTTGATGTTTTGCTTTATTAATTTTTTGGATAGTCACAGATTTTTGTTTAAACTGACTAATGACTCCGTTGGAGTTGATTTTAAAAAGTGAAATTAAGCAATCAGCATATTGCATACTACAATATATTTCATATATTATATTTTTCATTCATTATATTATCATTTCATTATTTTTCATGCATAGTTGGAGTTTAAAATATATGGGTTTGATATGGTTAGAAATAGATATTTGATAAATCTTAAAATTCACTAACAACCATGTTTTTTGTTTGTTTGTTTGTTTTTTAAATTCCAAACAGTATTAAACACAATGTAAGAGTCTCTCTTTCCGAATGTACTTATGTAGAATAGATATGCTTAAATGTGTGTGTATGGGTTAAACTGTTAAATGTTACAATTTAACTTAGTAAAGGAAACAGACCAGAAAGAATGGAAGTCTCTGGCAAACCTGTCTTTAGCTTTAAATATACACAAAAACAAGCCTGAACTAATCAGGAGTAGTTACATCAGCTGCTGCCATTATCATGATTAACTATCATTAAAGCCATCATTGAAATGAATGCACTTCAAGTCAAAAGGGGCACTATTTTCTTTCTAAGCAACAAGGAAGAAATCAATTTGAAATGATATGTTTCTCTATTTCTAAGCGCAAACTAGCATTTTTACAAAATATTTTATAGCCAAACTAATTGTCATTATACTAAACACTATTTCAAGACACAATATTTTCATTGTTTTTTGCATTTCTCATTTCCTTTTTTATAATATTCATCCTATACTGCATATTTTTCTCATTTTGACTCTGTGTTGTGTCATTTATAAATATATTCACTCCATTGGTTTCCAAATGTCTGTTCTGTGCTTCTTTTTCAGTTAGAATACAGCATACAATGGAAGCACATATTTCATACAAGACAAACACAGCAGAGGTTTGTAAAATCTTTCTTAAAACTTCATCCTCCCGAAGAGACCATATAGTCCAACATAACACTTTCTTTTAAATCTTATTCACAGCAGTAAATTTGAAGAGCATTGTTGTATGATTTAGAGCAAGTATTAAAATTATTCTATGAAGATTGTTTCTTTGCATCTGCTTTATTAAAATATTTCCAATAGCAGATTATTTTTATTATTATGGTAGTATACTATGCAAATATTATAGGGAGATGAGCAGCTAATGATAAACTATGGGTTGTCTCTTTCTCCTGACAGGATTAACACTGAACTCAGCATCCTGCCAACCATGCCCTCCACTTCACCCCCGGCTGGCTGTTTAACTGGTGGTATGCTGCTTCCAGATGAGGCCTGCATGGGTTTCTAATTGACTGATTTACACCTTTTTTATTTTATTGACACATGTCCACAGCACTCACCAAGAATGGACATAAGTAATCCACTCATTTTAATTCCTTGATATTAAATATTGAGGTTCCTTAGTAACAATGTCAATCCATAAGAAACCCGTTAGTTCAAGAGACAATGGATTATTATCACATTTATTTAAACAGACCCATCTCAGCTTGTCTGTCTGCTGCTTTTCCAGGAGAGGAGAGTGGAGAAGATGGATAACAATAGATCAGCAGAGAACCAATTGTGTAACAGCAATCACAGAAAAATAAGTAAAAAGAGTAAAGGGAGTGCCATCTTGATAGATCAAAGCATCCTCTTGGGTTTTAATCATACAGGAATATTAAGAAAGATTATTCTAATTAATAAGTGGTTGAAATTTTCACTCCTGGGTTCACTGCCCAGTACAATTTGATTAATATCTTTCAGTCTATCATGAAAATTCTGGACAGTAAAATCTCTGCTGCGTTTTTTCAATAGTTCAATGCAGCATATTCCATATTATAACTAGCTCAAAAAAGATGGTGTTACATGCTAACTGAGGGTAAAAATAATCACAAAACTAGTCTCTCTCTCTCTCTCTCTCTCTCTCTCTCTCTCTCTCTCTCTCTCTCTCTGTCGTTCGGTATACAATGAAGGGCAATGCACACACCCTGTTGTCGCCCTCCATTGGGAAAGAACCCCAGGCTTTCATAGATAGACAGACAGATGGAGAAAGAGACAGAGGGAGAAACAGAGTGACAGAGACAAAACTAGCCTCACAGTACCAATTTTCTTGCCTCACTATTCTCTAGGAATGTATTTTAACAACCTTTATAACATATCTAATCTAATCTTTGTACATTGCTGCTCTGATGAAATAAGACACTAGTATAAACTCACCAAAGGCAATATTTTAAGATTACTTCCAGTAACACTTTGTAAAAAATTTTAAAGTTGTTAAAAATAAAAAAAAGCCTCTTGACAGTGACCTGAGTGCAATTCAAATGTAGCACAAACGCTTTGTCACATGGCAACGACTTGAGATAAATCACATTACCAAAAATAAAGAAATGTACAGGCAAAGAAGTTAAAAATCAAGAGATATTTTCTTGTTTTATTCATTCAGAATTTTGAAGTTAGAAATATTCACTTATTCCTTTGTTGTATGTTACCTAGTAAGTTTTCAAAAACTTTGATCTATCTGAATTAATTCATACAAAATCTCTGTCTCTCTCTCTCCCTCTCTCTCTGTTTCTCTCTCTCTCTCTCTCTATATATATATATATATATATCAAATATACTATAGTATATATAATATATATGTATATATATCATACTAAAACTGCTTACAAATATTTGTTTCTTAGTTAACATTGAAAATCAGAGCCTTCTATTATTTTTCACATTAGTTACAAACAAGCATCTTAAAAATTGTCCATTTTATTACCATATTTACTTCTTTGATCCTAGTTACTGAAAGTGACAGTATATGTGAAACAAGAGAAATAATGACTGGTTTAACACTTTTTGATATCAAAATATTAGGTTTACTGCATAGTACCACTAATGTCACTATGGTACATATTCAATGTTCCTCAAATATATCATAAATAAATAAATGCATACATTTATTTCATGAAAATTTATTGAGTAAAAACAGTAACAAATCAGGTTTAGGTTGTTTCTAATAAGCCTTTAATGAGACTGAGGTGTCTTATAAAATTTCACAGCTTTTTGAAATTCTGCAGTGGTACAAAGATTTTATTGCCACGTAATTGCTCAATATTTACAATAGCAAGTATGTCTGATTGTTGTCAGATCATTAAATGGTAGAATTATATTTGTATAGTATATTTATATTTATATTGTATTATATTGCTTTACAAAATCACGCTGTGTAATACATTTGTAGTTTAATTTTATGATCTTGAGTTAATTTTATTTTACAAAAACTTAGTTTATAGCAGCTGTTTGTCTTAATATTATTTTATTATATTCCTTGAACATAATAAAGCAAAATTTACTGTTTGGATCTCCTCAAACCACGGCACTCAAACATTGGTGAGGTGTAATTGGGTTCATGTGTTTATGTGAATTCAGTAGAAAGCATAATTGAGTGGGTGTATAATTCAAATAAAGGCCTTTCTGGAAAGAAGAGTTGAGCCTTCCCTCTGCGAAAACTAGTGAGAGGAGGCAGAGCTCCTTTAGAAGGAGCGTATACAAGTGAAGTACTTAAGGGAACAATTTCAGCTAACTTCCATTAATGGAGGCCATTCACTAAATAAACTGAGACTTTAACGGGGCTTCTGATGGTACACAAGCACATTGTCTCGGGAAACATCTGAGGGGATCACTGGAGTGATGATAAGGATTTGAAGGACGTTGGCCTGTTGAACATCGACTTGGTTTTCACAGGCGGATCTGAAATGAGAGACTCAGGCAATAAGCTACGAGAAACAGTAACTGTATGTCTTTTAACATCTGCATAGGATTTATTGAAAAATGTTGATGCTGTTACTGGTAAGTGGAAATATTTAAATCAAAAATCTACAAAATGGTATTTCATCTGGCAATAAATCCACGTGGAAGTCATTATTTTACTCATCTTTATGGCAGTGTTAATTCAAAATGTTTTATGATTCTTGACAGTCTTTGATAGTTGCCCAAATGTGACACATTTATGAATGGAAGCAGTTCACAGACTTTTGTTATTCTTATCATAATTCAAAACTACTCAAGTTTTAGTTGTGAGGTATAGAGTCAAATTGCAAGAACAATATTTATTTTTGCAGACACATTAGCTTAGTGTTAGAGCATGTTGACATTTACTCAGAATACTACAGTGGGGCTGCATTGTTTATGGCTGGTGTCAGCTCCGACTGGTGGGTTACCAGCAGCTATTGCTCAGAATTTGAAACCATTCTCTTACCAGTGAGTTATTAAAGATAGGAAGGATATACATGTGTATTGGTGAGATGTAATTGGGTTCTTGTATTGAACAGCAAGGATGTTAAGAAAGATCAATGAAATCTTGAAAAATACTATGCTTGTAAACCTAAATTAAGACTAAATACAACTAGTTTTGAAAGTAGGTCTAATTCTTATGCTGTATTTTGATTTTGATATCTGCTGGAGTCTTTTTGAGTTAAAACATAACCTGACAGTGCCCCAAAAGGAAATTAATTCTCTCAAAAAATGCCTTTTCAATCATTCATTCTGTCTCTTGTTGCCTCCTTTATTTACTGTCTCAATGCAATGATTAAATTTTTATACTTTAATTAGCAATTAAATATGTATTATACAGATTACACTATAAATAATATTTTAATTACATAGTAATTATTTATACCAGCAAGAATGTTTGCCTTTTACAGTAGCCTCTATAGGCATTGATTTGTTTCATTTATTTTAGCATTTCTGTTGAAATAGAAAAAAAATGAAATGACAATCTTAATATATCAACCAGTTTTTACAAAGTAAATGTGCCCACAAAACAACTACCAAGCTTAAGTAAAAGACCATGATTAACATTTTACAAGTTCCTTTTTTTCTGGTTCCTGTTTATGCACACTGAAAAGGTATGAATCGTTCTGTTTTCTGTTGTCATTAGTTAAGTTTGTCTGTTTATATACATTCTTATATCTTATCTGAACTCAACAAATATCCATCATAGCCATAACTATTGTTGCCAGAAATTTTATACAGAAATTATGTAAATATCATATGACATTTTGAATGTTTGACTCAACAAAGTATAATGCTCATTTGTTGATGTATTTTGCCCGAATTATTACTATTATAGTTGCAGAATGGTGACATTTTATCAATCTATCATTTAGCAAGGATTTCTTATTTATCATTCTGTCCTAAAGAGAGTTGATTTGTAAAGCTAGTTATATGCTTATGTTAATATAGACTGATGGATTATTGTACTTATACTTTATTACCTACTACTATGCTTATTTCCATACTCTACTCCCTACTACTCTATCTTTCAGTGTCTGAAATTACAATAGTTATTCTGTCATCTATTCAGATGTGATATAATTATACAGTTTGTCTTAGTGTGGACTATTAAATATCATGTTTTAAGTCCAAAGCTGTTCTACTTTCATAAAAATAATTTTTGAAGCTTTCTCATAATTTTTTTTTATATTTTAATACTTGTTAGAGTTCTTCAGATAAAAAAAATTGTAGGATATGTGTGCATATGTTTACATAAAATTATTGTAATAAGTTGGCTCCTGCTATTAAAGTAGAAAATTCCCAGAAGACTAGAATGTTGAAGACCCAACACAGCACATTCCGTACTCAAGATGAGACAAATACATGAAGAGGGAAAAGTGTTGTTCTGACTTGAAGGCAGTCAGGTAGGAAGAATTACTACTATTTGGAAAGGTCAGTCATTTTTTCGCGGCCCCAAGTGATTGCATGAGGTTCACTGACATAAGAAGATGGATTTAGTTTTACTAACTATACTTGTTTTGAACTTAATTATATCAAAAAATATTTTCAAAGAATACAAAGTGGTCTTTGGCCGAATATCTGGTCCAGGTCAGTTGCTGCTTAAAAATTTCTATCATTATTTAAGAATAGGGTGAAGATGTCTTCAAATCCAATTTTCAATCCAGTTGTAATTTTCATCTTGTTCATGCAAGGAAAGGAGGCTTAGATTCACAGAATCCATTCATATGTTCTGCTTCCACTATAGAATTTGATATCTGAGATTTTATTTAGAATACTACGAACTAAATATCTAGTAGCATATTCATGTCACCTGTTTTATGCAGGCTACAAAATATGAAGAAAGTGCTCCAGGAGAAAGTGTACATTCATGGAGGCAGGGGAAAAGAAAGAGGAAAAATATTAAAAGATAAAAACAGAAGCAAAGCTTTTGTATATGGGGGTTGAGAGGTTGAAGAGGGCAGGAGAGTGGGAAAAATGAATCAAAATATATTATGTACAGGTACAAATTCCTAGTAACGAATGTGAACATAATATATTCCTAAAATATGTCAATAAACTTAATTTATTTAAAGTGAAAGAAAAATGTCTGTTTTAAAAATAATTTTAATAGCATTTCCCCTATTTTAATGTTTTATTTTTGTTCTACTTTTCTTGTTTTCATTTGTTTTTAATTGTCAATGTTAGTTACTTTCTTGAATCATTTTTTAAGAAACAAAGCTGAGTGTGACTTTTGATTCCTTCCTCAAACATCAAAATGTTTTTCCCCATTATTATTATTTTTTAATTTAGCTCAGTGGTTCTGGTGCCTTCCTTGTAAGTGCAAGGTCCCAGGATCTATTCCCAGAAACACATACAACAAGGCCCGGCATGGTGACTCACACCCAGCAACAATTAGTGGCATATGCCACAGATTCTGGGCTGGTGGCTCTGGACTGTAATCCCAGCACCCAAGAAGCAGAGATAGGAGGAAGGCTAAGTTCAGAAACACCCTGAACTGCAAAATAAGACTTTGTCTCAAAAAAAAAAAAAAAAAAAAAAAA
>PVIR01035966.1:0-16112 GCA_004026965.1 Petromus typicus
GGAGGAGGGAGAGGAGGAGGGGGATGGGAGGAGGAAGGCAGAGGACGGTGATGCTGAGGTGCTGTGGTCTTCTATTCTTTTTTCTTTCAGTTTTTTGAGGTGAGTTCTTGCTGTATTAGTCCAGGCTGGCTCCGAACTCACTGTGCAGCTGGGCTGGCCTTGAACTTGAGGGCGGTCCTCCTGCCTCGGCCTCTCAAGTGCTTGGCTTAACAGGTGTGAGTCACCATGCCCGGCAATCCTCTGTTCTTTATAAATTACAGTATTAGAATTGCATTCCAATGAAGTATGTAAATTACTGGCACGGGTGTTTAGTGCCAGTGCCAGAGAACAGGCTAAGATGCAGCCCAGGCGCAACCGCTTGGTCACACCGGGGAACCCCCCTTGCTTCGGTTTCCTAGCAGGTCCTTCCTTGGCTCCGCCCCCAAAGCTTGACGTCTGCCTGGAAAGAAGTTCCTGCCCAGCCCTTGGGCCGGAGGCTCCCCACTGGGCCGGTATCCACGCGGGCAGGTTCCCTCACCCAGCGGCTGCCTGGGGGCTGGACGAGCGGATGGGGCCACCCGCAAGTGGAAGCTGGGTGCGAGCCTGGCTTCCTGTCCGCGCCCCTCGCCAGGACCTCGCTCTGGGGGAATGTGCGGCTCCCAGACACAGGGCGGCTGCAGGGCCTGCTTCCTTCTGCGGGGAGCTCCTACTCACCCCACGAGGACGACTCAGACGGACCGCCCATCCTCCTCACCTCTCAGGAAACTGAGCGCTCAGCTGAGGGGAGCACTCCTTCCGCGGGGTCCACAGCACCCCCCGCAGCACCTGAGGCCCTGGAATTTGGAGTCCTGTCCTGTCTGTGCCTCTGACTAGTGCAGCCTCCAGGGTCAGGATCCCCCAGAGCTTGTTCAACGCCGGCCTTTGACAATGAGCAGAAAATCTGAGTTTGCACCCGAGGAGTGGGAGATGCACGCGCCTCGGGTCTTCTGGGCTGCCTGTGAACTCGGGACTCTCCAGGTGAGGGCGGAGGTCCCTCGGGTCCTACCGTGCTCCCAGCACCGCAGAGCCAGGGTGTGCGCGGTGGCCTCTACCCCACCCTCCACCCACGGGCGACGCCTGTGGCCGGCCGGGAGAGACGCCTGGGAACAACCGCGCACAGCACTGCAGGCGCCTCCCTGTGCGTGTTTAGGAGACACCTGGCCCTCAAGGCCACACTCACTGCTGAAGGAGCTGGGCTCCGCCCGCACCGCGGCTGGGCTAGCGGCTGGGCCAGCGGCTGGGCTAGCTCGGGCGCAGCGCAGGCCGCGGAAACTTGATCTGCGCAGGCGCAGGTTTGAGAGGCGGGAGACGGCTGGTCTGCAAGGCGGCGCGGTCCCTCGGGGACCTCGGCGTGTTCCCCCTTGGAGGAGGGCGTGTTCTAAAGGCAAAGTGGGCCCTTCTGATTCTCGCCTTCTGCTCCCCAGCGCCTGACGCTGCTGCTGGACACCCCACCCCGTGACCTTGGACATGCCAGACTCCAGAACTGTAAGTACGTCTTTGTCCTTCATGAGTCACCCACCCCGGCATCCTCGGAGCAGCCCAAAGTGTATGGAGAGGGGTTTTCCCCGATAAAGAGACCTCGGCGCAGCAGGGCCTCAGCCCCACCCTTTCCCAGCGGGCGGATGGCTGACTTGCTCTTCTCATCTGTGCCATGGGTGCAGCACAGTCCTTCCGTGAGTGTCCACGAGGACGAAACGAGACCGAGGCCCACGACCGTGCAGGACGCCTGTGCAGCAACTCGCCGAGGGCCGGGGTCCAGGTTTGCAAAGCTGAGCACTCCCGACACCACCCGGAGAGCACAGAACAGATGATGGCGCCTTTGACTATCACGTAAGCCTCTTCCCGCCTGATGTCCCCTTGCCCTGTGTCCACAGCGCGGCCCGACCCTAGGGATGCTCGTTTGCCGACTTCACAGATGAGTTTAAAACGCCTGCACCGGCTGACTCTCCTGGTTGTCAGTGGGGAGTCTCCCTGACGTGACTAATCTCTCTCTATCCCCCGGCAAGGGGTTCGGAAGGCACCACTGGCAAAAATCCATCCAAAGCAATTAAATCCCCACTAGGTCTGACTGGAGCAGGAGCGGATAGACTGAGAGGCACTGGCGTGGAAACACTCGTGCGTCCTGGCACCCTGAGACTGCCGGGGCCTCTTCTCAGGGCTGGCGCCCCAGTGCAGCACCTCTGCAGACCCCTGAGAGGTTACTGCTCACTTCCTCTCCCGGGTCACGCGAAGCTGGGTTCATACACTAGGTGCAGCCATGGCTGAGTTGTGCTTTAATTACGATTTTGGATCCACGCTGGTCTCCCTGCGCTGGGAGGGCTGGAGACGAAGGGCACGCTGGTGCCTTCTCCTTCCTGTGCTCTGCACACGCCGTCAGTCAGGATTTCCCGTCACGTGACCAACAACGTGACACAAACTGGTTTAAGTAAAAGCACTGCTCGCATGACCAGAAAATCCAAGGGCAGCTCTCCCTCACCCAGTGGCTGGCTGAGCACCCCAAAGGTACCACCAGCCCCCGCTTCTCCTTCTTGATGTTCCTTGGCTCCCTTCTGCGAGAGCTCCTTGTTCTACAGTCTCTCCTCCTGGTGCCCGGAGGGCTGCACATGCCCCTGGTCACACTCCCCCGACTCACGCTCGGTGCTACGTGTGCGTCCCTGTCTGCCGCAGTGAACACGTTCCTGGGTCTCCTGTCTGCGTGGGTCACAGCCCACCTAAAAGGAGACAGTGCAGCGAGGACACTGAATGCTTGGGGCTCAGGCTCCATGCCCACATCAGATGCTGCGTCTGCCACACCCTGGAGCCCACTCAACCTGGCGACTCCCAGGAAGACCCCAGAGAAAGTGACACTGAGCAGGCAGAACGCACCCCAGCTCTACTTCAGCACGCAGTGAATGAAGCCCCAGCACGGCTGGGGCAGGACCCCGTGTGGGGCTCCTGATGGCTCTTCCCTGTTCCTGTACCTGCTGTGTAAACTGCGCCAGGGTTGAGATTTTACCCTAAGTTTCTCTCTTTCCTTCTTTGCAAATCATACACCAGGAACCAGTGACCTGAGCCAGGCGGAGCAAACCTCTTAGCTACTCAAACCGCTAAGGAGACGCTGTTTTTGTGACCTGCCCATTGTCACAACCTGGTCAGATGCCTTGTTAACTCGTTCCTTCTTGTTCTGATAGTTTATTTTAGATCTGATGAGAAAAGACTATATTTTCCATTGCTAACCTTGGTTTTGCTTAGATGTAGCCTGAATATGCAGCTAAGCAACTCAGTTAGGCATGTGTGTGTGTTGAGTACAAAGTCCACACCCTGTGTGTGCACACATGTGTGTGTCTGTGCAAGAGGCACTGTTTGTACTGACATAGAAAGCCTCCTATTAGCTTTCAAGTGTCTGTAGAGTGTTTATCAAAGCTGCTGACATGTTGGACCCTGAAGAAAATCTCAGTAAACCCCAGAAAACGTCTCCAGGTCTGTCACTCGCACCATGAAGCCAGAGAGAGGGAGAGGTCTTTAGCCTCCGCCAGCAGCATCCGCGCGGTGCTGGAGATGGGAGAGGCCTCTGGGGCCTGGGATCCTGCCCTTGTTTGGTGGCTTCTAAGAATGTCACACGGCTGTCCTCTTGACAGCGGGACTCTGCTGGGATGTGGGGCTGGGGTGGGTGCGGGTCGGAGCTCTGAGGCAGGCTGCTCCCACTCACCCGTCCGCTTCCCTTCTCTACTGGGATTGGAGGGTTGATGTAAAAGTGAGCACTGAGGGGAAATAGTGGGACAGACGCAGAACAGTAGGAACGCTTTACAGGTGCAGAGGAGCCCAGAAGACAAAATGACCCCCCCTGGCGTTGGCTGCGGGAGAGACACTGACGGATACAGGCTTGGAAGCCAGGCTGTCCTGGTGGCCTGGAAAGACCAGGACATTCTACCATGCTTCAGCAATAAGAGAGTCGGGATCCGATCAGGGTTAAATTAAGCGAGGAGCGAAAGAAGTTAGAGATCAAGGCGATCGATAGCTCCGTCCACTTCTCAGAAAGGATGGGGGGGAATTTTCCAGCCTGTCCTGCAGACAGTTGTAGAGAACCTGGACTCGGGGGTGAAGAATAATTAGATCTAAGCCCCTTGCGCCCCGTGGCACGCAGCTGTGGCGAGGGCTCTGCCTCGATTCCTCGGTGGTGTCAGAGGAGCTCACGCACCTTGAAGGCAGATCTGAGCTCTGGGGTACAACAGGTGCCGGGAGCAAGTGCCTGAGCCAGCCCAGAAATTCACCCCTGGATAAGAGTTATAAGACTTAGCAGCCACAACTAAATGTAAATCAGTGACATAGAATTCCAGGTCCTACTACAACAAAACCTGAGAAATTTTACCTCCTGGGCTTGTTAGGACGGCCGTGGCGAGAGGCAGCAGTCTCTACAGCGGTGTGTCCAACGACCGTCCCTGGGAGTCCTGCTCAATGCAAGTCAGAGAAATAAGAATGCAAATATATGGATTTGGGTATTTTCTCTAAATTTGTAGTTTGTATCCTTTTAAAAAGTGTTCTCAGAGAGGCATTGTGTACGTGCTTGTTATCCCTGTATCCCGGGAGGTTGGGGCAGGAGGATTGCTCAGTGTGAGCACAGTTGAGACCTTGTCTCAAAATAAAAAAATTAAGAAGTGCTGAGGATGCAGCTCAGTGTGCCCTAGGTTTAATCACAAATACAAAAAAAAAAAGTGATGTTTCCTTCTCAAGTCTAGTTAATGTTCTCAGTGTTTAGTTGTTTCCACCAAAATCTGATTTTAAGGGAGAAGCAGAAGTGAATTGGAAACTTGTACATAGATATTCATTAGTCACAATAGCCAAAGGGCAGAAACGGCCCAAACGCTCATTAGCTAATGAATGGATTTGAAGCAATTTAATTTGCTTGAATGCACTTTGTCCATGCTACACACAGTTAATAGGGAAAGAGGAGGTTCTGACACACGCTGCAACGCAAGACCGAGTGTGGGGTCACCCCGTTTCCCTCACGTGCTGCAGAGACAGCAAGCAGACCTGCGGTTGCCAGGGCCAGGAAAGCGGGCATGCGCAGTGATGCGTAGAGTGCAGAGCTTCCTTTTGGGGTTCTGAAGATGCTGTAAAATCGACAGTGGTGATGGCTGCAGAAACTGGGGCTGCCCTTTAGTTGAATGCTTTGAGGGGGTGAATTATATGATATGTAGATCAGATCTCAGTAAAGCTGCTCCAAAAGGGAAAAACATTCAGGCTACCTTTGCCATCGGCCGCACTTGGGAGAAGGCAGAGTGGGTCCCAGGCTCTGAACGAACTGAAACAGCTGGGGCGGCTTCGCCCAGGTGGTGAGCAAAGCAGTCTCGGCTTTCAGGGGAGAGTCACCAGTTCTACTGAGCCGGAGGGAAGCTGAAGACTGCAGGAAAGGCGGCACCTAGAGTCTAAAGGCGTCGTCTCCGAAGCACCTCTCACCTGGGTTCTGAGAGTCTGCGGGCCAGGACCACGGCCACAGGCTTGGGTGTGTGAAGCCAGCTTCTCACCGTTGTCCTGTGTGCAGATGGCACATGCAGAACCACGGTGGTCGGTGATGGCTGCTCTCGCCGGAGCGAGCTGTTGGCCAGACCCATTCTCTCGGCTTGAGACCTGCTACTCCGTGTTCATGCCCTGTGGTGGTTCAGCTGTCAGTTCCGCCATGATATTCTAGCTGACGGTGGACTGAATTTCTGGACCTGTGGGCCAGCGAACCTCTGTCCTTTGGGTCGTGGGTATTGTGTGTTTGTCACAGCAGCAGGAAACTAACTCCTCCTAATAACCTCAAAGCAGTGTCATGGCACCCAGTTTTACAACACAGGAACATGTGTGTCAGAGCAGCACGTGGCTTGGTGTGAGGCTGCACAGCTGGTGTCCCAGCCCCATGTCCCAGCACCCGGAACAAGTGTCCCCCGCCTTCGGCACGGCTGGCAACTTTCTCTCCTCTGATACCTGACCCGTGTCTTCCCTCCTGCTCCGAAGCGATTTTCTCCTCTTCTGAGTGCCAGTCTGGAAGACCCTGTGCATGGCAAGCCAATCACCTTTTGACTGCCTCTGCTTAATCAAACAACTCTGAGACAGTCACCTTCCAAAAGGAGGCGCCGGACGAGGACAAGGGGCCAACAACCCAAGTCCCTGGAGAGACGGAGAATCTCTGCCTGCACCTGAAAGCCCGGTCATGGGTCGGCTGGATTCATCCTGGGAGGAAGGGCGCAATGGCTACTGTCCTTGGGGTGCAGAACCCACAGAAAGACCGCAGAGTGCCAGGACCGGGGCCGACGCAGCAGCGGATGCGAGTTCTGCACGCTGACTCAGGAGTGCGGGTGGGGACGGCCATTATGTCCTCTGCTCCCCTGTTCGCGCTCCTCCCCCACTTTCTGGGCCTGCAACCTTCCGCAAGCTGCAGCCCCTCTGCACCCCCTCAGCGGCGTGCCTAAGTTGGAGTTTATAGCCCAGGCCTTGCAGTAGCTACGACATAACATAACCCAAACCCTGAGGGCTCAGCTCATGTAATCACCCCTACCCGGCCTAGCACAGTCTCCTGATTGCTAAGGTGCCCTTGTCCTGACAGGGCCGTAAAAGTGCATCATTTGGGGGCTTACTGAGAAATTGGCCCCTCACACAGTTCTCTGACAGGAGCAAGCACCCTTCCTTTGTGCTATGGGGGCCAGGCTCCACTGGATCCCCAAAACTTCTGTTCCACGGGCAGACTAATGGCTCGGTGCAGCGGAATGAAGACCACGGAGGCGGCTCCGGATGCCAGCCCTGGGTGCCCGGGGCGGAGGCGGCTCCGGATGCCAGCCCTGGGTGCCCGGGGTGGAGGCGGCTCTGGATGCCAGCCCTGGGTGCCCGGGGCGGAGGCGGCTCCGGATGCCAGCCCTGGGTGCCCGGGGCGGAGGCGGCTCCAGATGCCAGCCCTGGGTGCCCGGGGCATGTTGTCCTTGGGCTTCGGCATTCCTACCTGGGAAGTACAGACTCCTTCTTACTGGGTTGTGCAAAACGCCCAGCGCACGGGTTGCTCAGTGCAGCGAGGTCCCGCCCTGCCTGAGGACACTCTGGGTGGTGTCAGACCAAAGTGCCAGGGGCCCTGGACTGGTGGACCCACTTGTGACTGCACTTGGTCACTTGAGCCCTGCCCAGCTTCGCTGAAAGTGAGTCAGAAGAGGAGGTGCGCAGGCTCCCGAGGGTGGACACACCCTACGTCGCAGGGCAGAGCAGGGCAGTGTGGACGGCGATCACAAAAGGCAGCAATCTAACCTTCATGCCAACACAGACTCATCTAGAACCTCCACTACTCTGCAGGCCCGGGGAAGATAATTCCACCCAGAACAACATGCAACAGATAAAAATAACCCCGGCATCTTGGGGAGATAGATATTAAGGCAAAGCACTATGGAGGGGAACATATTCTATTCTTAAAGTTGTAATCAGTTCAGTGGGCTGCGAAGAGGCTGCGAAGCCCTGGTGAGTTGAGTTCTGCCACCTGCAACCTCCACTTCTGCCGCAGGGCTATATTAAAACAAGTCACCGCCCTGTCGCCCACTCCCTGGCCCTCTGGGTGTCCTCCGCTGTCAGGACAGCCGCACTGCTGTGTCCCTCCAGCCAGTCTCCACAGCCAGCCAGGGGAGTTTCACCCCAAACCCTGCCAGTGCTTTTATTCTGAAGGTCAGAAATGCCATAGCGCAAGTCCCTACGTGCGCGAGTCCTTGGCTCCTCTTCGCCCTTCGGCCCTGTACTTGTCTCCATTAGCAGTTGCTGTGTTACACCACGGTCATGCCTGCAGTGCCCTCGCCCCGACCTCGGCTCACCGGTCCCCAGGAGAGGCCAGCCTGGTCCACCTGGGAGACATGGTCAGCCCAGGATGACGAAGGCGAAGGCTGCTCCGTGGAAAGCACAAAGCATGTGCCGGGCTCTGGAGCAGCCCAGAGGCATTCGTGCTCAGTGCTGCGGCCCTGGCTCTGTGGTGCAGGGGACTCACTCTTCCCCTTGGACTCTTGTCCCTGTCCAGACAGCAAAGGCGAAGTCTGGCTCTCAGGCGCTCCGGCTTAGCCAGCCTAGGGCTAAGCCTGGACGGAGTCAGCAGCCTGGGCGGCCCGAGAGCCTGCGCTTCCAGCACGCTCTGGGCTCAGCACTGCGTCCCAGGGACCACAGAGTGGCGGGAGGCCGAGCTCATGCACACAACGACGCAGGGAGTCGCCCAGGGACGGGCACGCAAAGTAACTCGGAGTCTCATCATGGGCCGGAGGAAGCGTTTCTGCCACAGATAATGCAGCTGCCCCCGAGCCCAGGGCCCTCTCCAAAGCCGCTGCTTTCAGCTCTCATTTGTCATTTTCTGACAGTGGCATGAACCCTGGGCCAATGTACCCACAAGGCCATCTGGCCCTTTGGAAATATGCCCAGCACTGCCAGTCCCAGCCCGGGCACAGGCTGGAAATGCAGACCGAGCCTAGGCAGGCGCCTGCAGGACGGGCCGGGCTGAGCCATGTGATGGGGCAGGACGCTGTCTTGGATTCCCGCCCCCTACCAGGAGCTGATGCCAGGCGCTGGACGCCCTGTTCAACCTGAGCTGGGCTGCCCGTGAGGAGAGCCCACTGTGTCTGTACCCGCTCGGCCTTAGCGCTGTCCAGCGTGGCTGCATCCTGCTGTCCACTCTTGGCCTAGGAAAGGCGAGTTCTCCTGTACCAACAGCTGAGGCACTCTGAATGCCAGGCGCAAGTGGACAGCTCCTGCCACTGTGGAAGGGAAGGAGCCCCTGGCTCTGGGCAGGCTGCGCATCATGCACAGCTGGTCCCGGGGCTCCGGGGTCAGGAGCACCCCCCCGGTGATGGCTCCTCCCAAGAATGTCTGGTGTGATAGCCACGCAGTCAAACATCTGACTGCCTGGCTGTGACATGGGTCCTGCTGGGTGTGGGCACTGTGAAAGCGCACAGCCCCATCCTGGAGGCGTCTGCGAAACACGAGTGTGACTGTCGGAACAGTGGGGTGGCCAGGTTCTCAGTCTGGAGGCTGCTGGGCTGGCTCCTGCCCACTTCCTAGCTCCAGGACAACGGCCCGGGCACCCGCACCCAGCAGGCACCACTTTCTGTGCAAGGAGGAGCCTGGGCGGCAAGGACAGCTTCCCCCTTCCCCGGCTCCTCCCACTTCACCTGCTCCATCCATCCCGCCCTGGAGCTACCTCTGCGTCAGGCATGGTGGGGTGCACTGTGCCCATTATGCAGAAGGAGAAACCGAGGCTCAAAACTCAGGCTCACAGGGAACTGGAGACAGCTAGAAGTGTGACTCTATCCTGGGGCATCCTAAGTCCCAGGCTAAGGAACATCTTGGAGAAGAGGATAAGGTCAGAAAAGTATCAAAAATGAGAGAAAAAATAAGACGGGAGAGGCTGGAAGGCAGAAGAGTCTCAGGGGTGAAAGTGTGCAAAGGAGAAGGGGAGGAGGGTGGGACAGACAGACAGAGAGGCCTGTGGACGCCGTCCCCTGCCTGTCTTCACACTGGATTGTCACTTGTGTGCGTGTGACTTGCGTGTATTCATCTGAGCACCTCCTGGGCCAGGTCCTCCACAGCGTCGGGGACACTGCACCGCAGGGGGCAGACAGGTGCCTGGCCCCTCTCGGTGACACGAACCTGCTCAAGCGCCATGGCGGGGTGTGCGTGGTGCGCTGGGCCCAGGGTTAGGCTGGACAGCGCAACAGTGATGCCGAGCCCTGTCCTCTCCCAGTGTGGCGTGGCCAGAGCCACGGGACGCTGGCCACGCTGTCCCCGAGCGCACAGCCACCCTGTGCGGACTGATAACTTCAGAAGCCCCAGTGGGCCCAGGCGGCGGTACTGCTGTGTCTGTTGATCTGCGAGCTGCAGAAATCCAGCAGCTCAATTTCTGTGACTACATAAGCTTTTAAACAGATTGCCAGCGTATCTTTTATTTTTCATTGTGCTGGAAACACGAATGAAACCACAATCATTTGTCCCTCAATAAATAAAGGCAATAAAAGGAAGGGGGGAGCATCAGAGCCCACTTCACATTCCTGCCTGCTTCTCGCCATGATGTTCAGCGAGTGCGAACCAACAGCCCACTTGGAGGGGGCTGCGTGGCCTGCTGCTGGCTCGGCAGGATGCGGCTGCCTGGCTCGCGTGGGTCAGAGGCGGGTCTGCTGCCTGCAGGCTGTGTGACCTCCAGTCTGTCACTTGACCTCTCTGAGCTACAGGGAGAACAGAGTTAATCAAGTTGGAATTGCGCAGAGGTGCCCAGTAAATCCAGTAGTTATCATCACTGTGGTCAGTGCGAGTGTTAGCTACAAAATGAGGACAGTGACTCACCAGACCCGCCCGCAGGCTGTGCAATGCATGGTAAGGGCGACAGCAGACGGCAGGAGTTGTGGCACTGCGGGAGGCCTGATTCAGAATGGCCGGGGCGTCCTGCCTCTTCTTGATTTGTGTTTTGGTGGTTCTCTCTGCTCGTCTGCAGGCAAGTCTCCCCCTGTCATCATCGAAAGAAGCCTGGCTCCATGACCAGATACGTCTGAGCTATGCCGGACCGAACAGGCTTTGGGCTGCAGGGCTTTTGGGTGACTTTGCCACAGCACTGCGCTTCCTGTCTCTAGCTCAGTGGTTCTGCGCCTGCCTTGCCAACGCAAGGTCCCGAGTTTGATCCCTGGTAACCACATTACAACAGTGCCGGGCGTGAAGACTCACACCCACCAGCAATCAGTACCACATACCACAGTGCCAGGTGCAGTGGCTCATCCCTATAATCCCAGCGCTCGGGAGGCAGAGGCAGGAGCATTGCTGTGAGTTCAAGGCTGAGCTCAGGGCCAGCCTGAACTACAAAAGTGAGACCCTGTCTCAAAAAAAAAAAAAAAAAAAAAAAAAAAAAAAACCTGAATCGGGGAGGCCGCAGCCCAGGACAGGTATGTGGAATCCTCGGCCCCTGCCACCCAGGAGGGCTCACCTGCCTTGCAGGCCAGGAAGTGTGACCCCCTGAGGGCCTGCTGCTTCCTGCCAGTGGCAGAGCATGACTTGGCTATGAAATTGGGTCCCCTCCTGGCAGACAGGGGCCTCCTCTGATGGCCGGCGTTGGCCTCAGGACTTCTGGACAGCTTTGCAGAGCTTCCTCAGGTTGCACAGTCTGGGGTGCTGCTGTCCAACCTTCCCGCTCCATCCGCTGCATCTGACCTCGGTCTGCTGGCCCCGGCTTCTCCAGCTCCTCACCCATTTACCCTTAGATGTGCATTTCCCCAGCAGAGAACAGTGTGGTGTTTCTTAGAGTACCTGGACCAACGCATGCCTGTTAGAGCGTCTATTAACCCACACGGAACACAGGTGTACTCAAGGACAATCTGGGAAACGCCGAGCTGGCCCACTAAGGACACTGAGAAGGAGAAAGCGTTGGAGATGCTCATTCACCCACCCATCCATCCGTCCACCCACCATCCAGCGCCCACTCACCGCCCCGCCTCACAGACCAGCCGCACACGATTTTGGGTGCCGGCCTAACCCGCCGTGAAGCTGCCAGCTCCTCAGGCTGCCGGCGCGGGAGAAGCCAAAAAGAGCACGTGGAGGAAGTTCCATTTCCTCCTTGTTGGAAAGGAGCTCTGTCGTCTGAGTCGAGTCCTGCTCCAGTGGGACAAAAATACACCCTACAGCTGCTCATATTTCCTGCAATGAGAATAATCTCATCGAAAGCTTGGTTCTGTGCCCACAGGGATGCCCGCGAGGCCCTCTTCTCCCAACTGTCTCCTGAGCCAACAGCCTCGGAAGACGATCTGTCAGGAGGAGCTGAAGAGCAGCAGGAGTACGGCAGGGAGTAGCAGTTAACAGCGGAAAGGGAAGGAAAGCGCCAGTCCGGGCACTTCCGTGCGCCCAGCTCCAGCCGCTCTACCTCCAGCCCCTGGCCGCGCCCCCGGCAACCTTTAAAGCGGGGCCCATATGACAGACGTGAAGACTCAGAGAGACAAAGCAACCTGTGAGTCTGGGAAGATGCACACAGGGCATGGGTACTGCCAGGCTGGGCTCCTCTGAGGCAGCCTGGGATTGGCCAGGGCTGCTGTGGTTAGAAATGGGCACCACCTTGGCTGGTGGAGACGGTCGCTGAGGAGAACGCAGAGCAGACACCTGGAACAAACTCCCTGGATCTGCTGACATCTGGGAGGCAGAGGGCAGGGTGTGGGGTAGAACTCCAAGTATTTTTAAACCGCTGCGACCCCTGCTTTCTTATTCCTGAAGCAGGAAACCATTGCACGCCTCAGCAGACACCATTCTGCAGGACTGTCTGCAGCGGGCGGAGGTGTGAGCATCCACGGCAGCCGGGACCTGTGCTGGGAGCCCCACCACACTGGACGCAGAGGGGCGCTCCAGCACCTCAAGACCAGGAGTGACAGCGCAAGGCCGAGGTGTGTGGACGAGACGGGAACCTGGAGCGAAGGTGTGGTCCAGATCTGTCGGAGGCACTAAAACACGGGTGACAGCGTGAAGCCGGTGCAGTCCAGGGACAGGGAGGGACGTGCAGTCCGCGCCTGCTCCGGGCGCTGTCTCTGGTGGGTCCCATGCCCCACACGCCATGCACTCCAGCCCCGCCTGCCGAAATCCTGCTCGTCTGGGAAGCCCTGCTCTGCTGTTTTCACCTTTTCCCCGCTGGCCTGGCATCAGGTGTCACCCAGCATGCAGGCTGCCTCTGACCTCAGGGTCCCCTCCTATTCCCTGCCCGGAAGGAAGGCCGCCCCGTCAGCGCTTGCCACACGAAGTCCTTGTTGACGTGCTTTAGGGCTCAGCTTAAGTGTCACCTCCTCGGAGAGGTCCTCTTCCACCACCCCTCCAAGAACATCCCCTATTATTCTTTTCCTCCCCTCTCACCTCCCAATTGCTCCTTCCTGGATGGTCCCCACCCTCAAGCCTCTCGCTGCTGTGAGTCTAAGCCACCTAAGCACACGGAAGTGAACAGGCCAGCTGCTACGGTTGGGTCCTAACTGTCCCAAATGCCCCCGGGTTGGAGGCGGGGTCCCAGGAAGGCACAGTTGGGAGGTGGTGAACCTTTTACAGGCAGGGCCTGCTGGGAGGTCTTAGGTCACTGTGGGTGTGGCCACAAACTGCCAACGAATCATGGACTAGAATCTCCGGCGCGGGTCAGAGTGAACCTTTTCTCTGTCTAAACTGATCATCTCAGGTGTTGGTTACGATGACAGGAAGCCGAGTAACACAGAACTATAGTCCTGCTCCACACGATGCCATTTCAGGCCCCGAGAGGCCCAGGACTAGACCGTGGCTGTGTAGGGCTAGAATAGAGCTGAAGGTGTCCTGTCACCAAGGGGCTTCATGGTCTTGTGATGTTTCATTGCAGGGCATTGCTTGTGTGTTTGTGATCCACACACTCACTGCACTGCCATTTATATAAAAGTGTAGTACAAGCTTGAATTACTCTGGGAGGCTGAGGCAGGAGGATTGCAAGTTTGAGCCCAGCCCAGGCAATATAACAGTTTAGTGAGAACTTGCCTCAAAATCAAAAAACACTCAGAGGACTGGGCAGGCAGCTCAGTGTGAAGGCCCTGATTTCCAATTCCTAGATTGAAATGTGCAGAAGTATAGCATGTATGCTGGGTGTGGAACCGCACCTCTGTCATCCCAGCTACGTGGGAGCCCAGGGCAGGAGGGTCACAAGTCTGAAAAGAGCCCAGGGAAATTAGGAAGACTCTGTTTTGAAATTTAACCCAAAGGGCTGGGGAAGTAGCCCCATCCTGTTCAGTTTCTAGTACGACACGCACACACCAAGGCACAGCAACACGCTCACGTACAGCATGTCATGCTTGTTAACGGCAGTGACCGACTCTGGGCTGTGGTCTGTGTGCCGACCACGCCATCCTCTTGCCGTTTAGTATGTACTCCCCACTATGAAAACAAGCTGGCTGTGAGGCACACAGGTGACAGCCCCCGGCTGGTCCCCAGAGGCCATGGGGGTGGGGGGCTTGCATTCGTGGGGTCGGGCACTTGTACTTGGCGATATCTGCATCGGGAAGTCCCTAGGGACGTCCTGGTTACTGAGTGGCTGCGAGGGGACCACAGAGAGGGCTCATTTTATATGCGTCATCACAGAAGAGGTCACGTCTAAAATGCAGAAGCCAAGAAATAGAAACATACCGATCGTTTCATATTACGGAGATCAGGAGCGAGAGAAACAGCTGAAAGCGTGGGAAGGAGTCGGCTCCAGGGAGCCGGAATCGGGAAAGAAGGGAGGGACAGGGCGGGCATTTTCCATTACAGGTCTTTTAGCATTCTTTGATTTTTAAGTTATGTGCATGTATTACTTTAATATAAGTTAAAAAAATCTTTTTAGGAGCAAGAAAAAGCCCACAGGAAAACTTCCACTGTGAATTGTACCAGTCCTCTGATCGTTTCACGCTGCGGGGCCTGACACGACGCTTGGGCACAGCAGCAATCACTTCACAGGGAGGTGAGCAGGGCAGGTGTGCCAGGGACGCGCCTGCTTCCCCAGCACAACTGCACTCTCTGGGCTAAAGGGCCGTGTGGGAGGATGGTCATCGAATCACGTGGCATACGTTAGACTCAGGGCTGTGCTAAGGGCGTGGGCCCCACCCGCAGGGCTGTGGGAGGTGGGGGAACCTCCAAGACGCGGAACCTGTTGGAAGGAAGTTGTGTCCGTGGGGGCTGCTGTCAGGGGACGCAGGGGCCCGCTCCTTCTTCTCTCCTCCCCTCCTGACTGCTGTGAATGAGCATTTTCCCCTGCTACACATTCCCTGTGCTCTGCTGACTCACTGTGAGCCACAGATAGTTTTTAAAGCAATTTAAATGTTGTGGGCTTCCCAGTTTTTTAAAGTTAATTTGAAGTCATATCTCTAAGTTTGATGTATTATATACAGATTGTGCTGAATGAGTAAATTAGTCTATACCCCAAGAGATTTACTAGAGTACAGAGCCCATCTTCATAAATACATAAAAATTCTTGCGAAGGCAGAGGGAACTGTCTGGGTGTCTGAGACACTTTCAAAGCGAGTCAGTGCAGGAAACGTACACCCTGCAGTGAATACACACACTCCCGTTTTGTGGCTGTCATACAACCCACGAGGATTCGGGCTTCGTGACTGAGACTCCGTTTCTTATGTGAAAAACCTGTAAATGCCATGTAGGTAATTACTCCAAAATGCGGAGAATACAAATACAAGCACTTTATTTTAAAAAGCCAACACGGAATGATTGGTGTAAATCCAAAAGGTTTAAATGTTTCCATTTGGATATTTCCATTTAGAACCTAAACAAGTTTGTTCTTGTCTAAGTGATGTTATCACTTGTCTCCCCAAAGGAAAATTAATTCTAAGAATTAACATGGTTTTCAGGGTTTCAAATTTCATTATTTATATATGAAAAAACCAGACTGCCAGTAATAGCCATTAGCTTAAAAAGGTAAACTAAAGATTTTTGGTGTAATCAACTTGAACAGGTTTGACTAGTTCTATTTAATATATACACTAGGAAAATGCACTTGCTTTCTTACAAATTTCTTATAAAGTAACAAGTCAGGAAGAGATGCAGGAGTCACAGGACCTCTGAAATCAGGAGTGCAGGCAGTCCTCCTCCTAACAAGCTGAGTGACTCAGGGTCTGGTGACAGTGTTGGAAGGCAGGCTAACTCAGGTGACTGGGATTCTCACGTGCAGCAGACCTTCTTGGTCCCGTGTCTATCGGGCAGACACAGCACAAAACAGAGATAAAGCGAAAACAGACCAGGTGTTCACGTGCAGCCGACAAAGGACGAATGGCTACCGCACACTGCCCGCCGTGCGCTGACTCCCAGAGGCCCCAGACTAGAGGTCTAAACACTGGCCCCCAGAACAGACAGAAAGACGGACGACAGCCCTGGTTGTCACATTTGCTGAGTGCCGTGTGCTAAGCACTTCCACCTTGGCTGCTGTGACGCCAAGACCTCACCCATGTGAGATCTCTGGGTGCAGAAGTGAGGATGGCCCCCGGTGCAGCCCCAGCCCCAGCTCCAGCCTCAGTTCCAGCCCCAGCCCCAGCCCCAGCCCCAGCCCCAGCCCAGCCCCAGCTCTAGCCCCAGCCCAGCCCCCCCGGCCCCCGCAGAGCCTTTTATCTCTTGCT
>PVIR01035967.1:0-16070 GCA_004026965.1 Petromus typicus
GGATCATTACTTTACTGTGAGAACCATTCACATCTAGTTATTTTGAAATATACAATGAAATGAATTATTGTACCATGTAGTCACCCCGCTGTGCGGTCAACTGTCGGAACTTATCCCTCACATCCAGGGGTGACACGTGTTCCAGGGAGCATCGTCTACACCCACCCCTGCTCCCAGTCTGTGTAATCTCTGTTCTTTCTGCTGTTCTCTTAACTACGCGATCAGTGTTTTGGATTTCCCTGCTGGGTGAGGACACGCAGCCTTTGTATCTCTGTGGCTGTGTTCACCGGCTCCTCCGTGCTGATAAAACCTCATTCTTTTCTATAGCTGAGTAGTGCTCCACTGTGTGAATATGCCACATTTTCTTTCTCCACTCACTCTGGCGAATGTTTATGTTGCTTCTCTTTTCGTCAGGTGCATTCTCATTCATTCCTACAGCAGGGTCCAACTCCTTATCCTTTTCACCTCATTTAAAAATCAGTGCTGGTAGAACTTGATTTTTCTGTTTTGCAGTGTAGGGCCTGGCACATACTAAATCAGTGCTCTGCATTGAGCTATACCTCTCGGCCCTGCCAGCAGGATTTTAAAGAGGCTAACAATGCCTCAGCTTACTTGGTCTGGCTTTTATTTTGTTTCTTGACTGGTCTATGTGGTTCAGGCTGGCCTTGAACTCACCATACAGCCCAGACTGACCCTGAACTCACAGTGATCCTCCTGCCTCAGCCTCCTGAAAGCTGGAATTGCAGGCATGTGACACCATTGCTGGGTTCAATACCAACTGTCACCAGAAAAGGGGGGAAAGTTAGTTTTGATTTTGACCCACAGATCCAGTGGTGTCAGCCCATGGTCAGCTGGCCTGTTGTGATGGGTCTAGGTGAGGGCAGGGCAGAGAAAGAGAGAGAGACAGAGAGACAGAGAGAGAGACAGAGAGAGAGAGAGAGAGAGAGAGAGAGGAGGAAGGACCAACTCTCTCCAGGACCCTAAAGTCCCCACCTTCTCCACCTAGTGCCAAACCTGGTGGCCCCGCCTTCAGTATTTGTGCCCGCCTCAGTCTCCCAGGGAGGCGGGAGTACCAGTGTGCCCACCACACCCAGCCTCCTTCGTTTTTCATTGAGGAGGCAGTCCAGGCTCTGCTGGTCACGTCAGGCTTCCCTGGGCGGCCTCCCAGAGTGGCGGCAACGGGACTCCGTGGCAAGCAGAGGCCCTGATGTGTCCTCTTTGTGTCCCTCTCACAATTCCAAGTAGAAAAACCAACCGAGTGTGGCTCGAGGTGGACAGAAGCCCACAGCTCTCCAGGGAAGGGGGTGCTAAACAGATTCTGTCCCACATTTGGGCTTTGCGAGCCACCAATGCTACCCGGGCGAGTTCACTCTTCCAGTGACGCGAACAGATAGCAGCTCCCCAACTTGGCTGCAGACTTAGATTCCTACTTGAGATTTACCGTAGACTGACCGGACCAGAATACTTTTGCTCGGGCCTCTAAGTAATGCTTCTACAGTCAGGTCAAGAGCCACAGTGCTCCTGAGCTGCCCGTGGCAAATACTTGGCAGATTCGCACGCTGAGGGCTTTCCCAGCGTCCCCAGCGCCCTGCCCCTCCCGCCCCTGGCCACCGACCCCTCCTGCCCCATCACCGTAGTGTCTGACTCACAGCGGCTGGAGGCAGCTGCAACACCTCCGCCTCTCTCCCGGGGTGGAGCCCCGCTGCCCCTGCCCCTTTAGGATGCCACGTGTGGGAGGAGCTCAGGCGCGGAAGTGACGCCTGTGTCACTTATCACCTTCTGATCTAGAGCGAGGACACTTTCTACAATTTTTATTTAATTTTTTTTTTCCCACTATGAATGCACCCTGGTAATACAGAATGGTGAGGTTCCTTTTGGTGAAATGATGGCGCATTTCCCATAGCTCGGTCTTTCTCTGTCCCGTTGTCCCCTTCTTCCTTTTCTCTACTCATTCCGATCCCCTCCCCCTTCTCGAGCGGTCTGCCCCTTCCTTTCCCGACGTATCTCTCTTATTTGTTTCTTTGGTTTTGCACATGAAGACAAAGCACTAGGACCGCCTTTCTGAGTCTGGCTTATTTCACGTAACATAACGGCCTCCAGTTCCATCTCTGTCTGTCTCTGACACAACTTCATTCTTCTTCATGGCCAAATAATATTCCATCCTGTAAACATACCACGTTTTTCTGTCTGTCTGCTGGAGGGCATTGAGGCTCCCCCTCCAGCTTGGTGACTGTGAATTTCACTGCTGAAAACGTGGGTATTCCATATATTGCTACGGCCTGTGGACTTTAATTGTTTCACGACTAAACCCAGGGAACACGCATATTTGTAAGCTCTCCTTTCTTCTCTACAGATGGGGATGATGACAGCGAGAGGACAATGATGTCTTTTTCATGGTGTCATTGAGAGCAGGAAGTTTAAAGGGAGATGTACGCGGAGAAGCAGAGTGCCCGCGTGGTCAGACACGCTGAAGGCTGCTTCCTTTCCTTTCTGGGGAACTTGTCTACCTAGTTCTTTCTCTTCTTCTCCCTGCTGAGCAGCATACATGAGCCACTTGGTATGAAAACACCTAAACAGGAAATGATTTACCCACAGCTCTAGAACACTGCTAGAGGCAGTTAGGAAAACATGGAAACTCTAGCTCAGAAGTTGGTCAGACTTTTCCTGGAAAGGACCAGATAGTAAATGTATCCAGATCTGTAAGCCGTTTGGCCCGTGTCACCATGACTCCCCTCTGTCTCTGTAGTTTGAAAGGAGGCATGGACAGTTGGTAAGTGATGGTCAAGGCCGTATGTCAATACAGACTTACAAGACCGGCAGGATTTGGTGGGATGGAGCTTGCTGAATCCTGGTCTTGCCGACATCCTCCTGATCGTTTCTGCACCCCCAGGAACAATGGGAGAACTGTGTAGACACAGTACTTCTTTCTTCTGTAGTTGCAAACATGTGTAATTCCAACCATGCAGGAGGTTGAGGCAGGAGGACTGCAGGTTCAAGGCCAGCCCGGACAACTTACTAGGCCCTGTCTCAGAGTAAAATGAGAATGGGCTGGATTTGGAGCTTATCTCATTTCGGTTAAGAAAGGCCCTGTCTGCAAACTCAGTTACATCCCGAGCTCCTAGAGGTGGCTGCCAAGACGTCAACGTGCATTTGCAGGGGCACAGAATTCAGCCCACAACAGGGTATATACGTTTATATGACTGTGTGGACGTTCTCCGCTACTCAAGGCAGGGCTATCTCCAGTCAGTCTGTCATTGTAAATACCATGAGTCAAAAGTGGTCGAATCTCCCCAGACCACTTCGAGGCTTAGTGAACGCAGCGCATGGCAGGGCAGTAGCTGTTTCCGTCACAAGTGGGCGGTTGATCGGGAGCCTGGATCCTTGCTGCAGTCAGCACTGGAAGACGGTCTCCTGCTGCGGGTTGCCAGCTCCACACAAGGCCAGAGGCCAGTCTGAAGCGCAGTGTCAGCTGGGTGCCTACTGCTTCTGCAGCATCTTATTGTTGTCCAACATCGACCCATTGTAAGTTAAGAACTGTGTGTGTGTGTATTTATGTGCATGCTTGTGTAAGCATGTGAATGTGTGTGTGTGATTTGTGGGTACATATGTATCAGGGTGTCTGTGCAGCTGTGCACCTATAGGATGCATGTGTGAGACCAGATTTTCCAGGCAGCGGAACAGCGTGTCCAAAACCTCACACCGTGGAAATTCTTGCACGTTTTCTTTCTGCTTTCACCCCCTCTGTGCATATTTTTGGACTTAGTTGGAAATGCATAAAGCATCATATCGTTTTCCTCTGAGCTCCCCTCACTTAATAGTGTGAGCTTCACCCCCTGCTCTGCATACTCTTTTTTTTAGGTTTTTTGAGACAGGGTCTCGCTTTGTGGTTCAGGCTGGCCCTGAGCTCAGCCTCAAACTCACATCACAATCCTCCTGTCTCTGCCTCCCGGGTGCTGGGATGACAGGCGTGAGCCACCACGCCAGGCACTGTGGCATGTGGTACTGGTTGCTGCTGGGTGTGGGTCTCCACACCCAGTATTGTTATGTGGTTACCGGGGAATCGAACCCAGGTCCTTGCGCTTGCGAGACAGGCGCCGGAACCACTGAGCTAACTCCCCGGCCCCTGCATACTCTTTCTAATTCTCATTTCAATGGCTGCTTCAGGTTTCTCAGAACACATAAAGACCGATAAATTTGAGTCATCCGAGGGAAAATGGACGAATCTTGAGACCATAACATTAAGTAAAAAAATGACACTCAGAAGATTAAATATCGGATGGTTTCTCCGAAGGACACAAAACATAAATAACTTCATAAAATAGAGGAGTAGATGCTGCAGAGCTGGGAAGGAGAGACAGAGGACATGGAGACCAGGGGCGAAGTGGTCAAGCTACAATCCACGTGCACCAACCCCCCAGCTTGAGCGGAGTCCTTGTGTATCGCAAACAAAGATCAGTACAAAATTTTAGAAAGTTACGGATAAGGTGGAAGCCTTTAAACTCAACTTTCCTTCTTTTGTTGAGTTATTTCTTTCGGGTAACTTCTGGAGAGGAGAGTTAATATAGTCAAGGAAGACAACAGGGCCGCCTCCGTGCAGGGCCTGGGTTCTACCCCGAGCACTGCAAAAAACAAAACAGTAAAACCGAGGCACAGAACATCTTTACAACTCTTGGGCAAACAGAGCAACACTTATATTGCCACCAGGTGTGTTATTGTCGGCTCAGGAGAAGCACTGTGCTAGTTTATCAGGGGTTTCCCAGGTTCCTTTCCATGGGGCTGGTGAACCTTGCACTAATGGGGAAGGCGCTTCTTGTCCGCTTGCCTGAAGCTTGTACGGCCTGTGTCTCTCTCTCCTGGGGACGACGTGGCAGTCTGTGTCCGGGCAGCTCTGGGGTGAATTGCGAGGTGCTCTTGAAATTCAGAATCAGGCTCTGTCTGGTGGGATGCTTTGCAGCTTTGGAGCGTTTCCTCTGAGGCTGCACTGAGGAAGCCTCTTGACGATGTCTAGCATGGGTTCTTGCCTGCTTCTCAAAGCCACAGTGCACAGTAGGCTTCTCCCTTAGGAGCTTTTGTCTCTCCTGTAGATCAGTATTTTATTCCTGCTTTATTGTCAGATAATATTGTTTAGCAAGAAACTGCTTCATAGTGTTAAGGAGCATGTAACACTAGCAGATTTTCTTTCTTTTTTAAAAAGTTTTTTGGAACCGGGGATGGAACTCAGGACCTTGTGCTTGCCAGGCAGGTACAGACCTGCCGAACTACGTCCCAACTCAGATTTTATTTTTTTCTTTTGAGACAGTCTCGCTACATAGCCCAGGCTGGCTTTGAACCTGCAGTCCTCCCGTGTCAGCCATGTCCCCGAGAGCTGGGATTGCGGCCCGTGACATCGTGTCCAGCTCACGCTCTGTTCTTCCTTAGCTTTCATCTGGTTTCCTCTCAGGTCTCTGCAACGATGTCCTCTTCCTGATTGCCATTTGGGTAAGGGACTTCTTCTGAGGTGACAAACATGTCCTGGAACGGGACAGAGTCAGTGACTGTACAACATGTGAATGTGTAAATGTCACTGAGTTGCTCACTTGAAGTGATTTAACTGATAAATGTTTTTTTTGAGTTGGGGTCTTGCTTTGTAGTTCAGACTGGCCTGAACTCACTATGTAGCCCAGGCTAGCCCTGAACTCTCGGCAGTTCTCCTGACTCCGCCTCCTGAGTGCTGGGATGATAGGTGTGAGACACCACTCCTGGTTTAACTCATAAATTTTTTTTTTTTTTAGGGTTTTTTTTTTTTTTTTTTTTGAGACAGAGTCTCACTTTGTGATTCAGGCTGGCCCTGAGCTCAGTGTCCAACTCATGTCACAGCAATCCTCCTGCCTCTGCCTTCCAAGTGCTGGGACTACAGGTGTTAGCCACCATGCCCGGCACTGTGGTGTGTGGTACTGGTTGCTGCTGGGCGTGAGTCTTCATGCCCAGTATTGTATGTGGTTACCGGGGATTGAACCTGGGTCCTTGCGCTTGCAAGACAGGCACTGGAAACACTGAGCTAACTCCACGGCCCTTAACTGATAAATTTTGTTATGAGGTGTTCCCACAATAACGGAGCCATTATCTGGTTCCCCATGGCGCTACTTTAGTCCCTTAATACTGTCATTGTCATTGTGGTCTTATCAATTTTTTTAGTGACACGTTTGCACCCTAGAGTGTACAGTCCAATGAGATCTGGACCCTTTTCATTCATGTTAATTCTAGTACCTAAAAGAGCATTTGGTATTTAGTGGGGGGCTGAATTGATTGTTTGAATGCAATAAAGAAGTGAACAAATCTATTGGAAATAAATATGTTCCTATCCTTGAGTTTGCATTTCTGTTGCTGGAGAAATATTTGCACACAGGCACGGAGAGGTGTGGATTTGGCCCCGGGCATGTGGCTCAGTGGCAGAAGGCTTACTTAGCACGTGAGGTCCTGACTTTCATCCCCAGAAGCAATGCAAAACAATTAATTGGATGTGTTTATTTTCATGGTGATCTCCTGTTGGTGGTAAGGAATACTGACTCAGTGTGGTGGCAAAAGGGTTAAACTTTTCAACACCCGTGTAGGCTTCTTCTAACTCCCCACAGTGAATGCAATCTATAGAAATAAAGATAATAAAATAAAAATTAAAAAGTTCTCCACTTTGAAATTTCTCTGACATTATCCTGCCTATCACGTATGTACTGGACAGCCGTGAGGTCTTGCTCTGATGCCAACTGTAAACAAAAATGAACATAAAACCCTTCTTTCCTCCTCAGGAGCTGCTGCCTCTGTCTTTCCCAGAAAAGTTAAAACGTACAGATATTCTCATGTACATCTGAAGGGTCTTTGTGAATCCTAACTGAGAGTCCTGCACAGTTTGCAAAGTAGTGAGGGGAAAGAAAGAATGTGATGGTTTAAAAAAAAAAAAAAAAGGAAACAAAGCGGTGGGTGGAGTTGGGTAGGGAATGGGAAAAAATGAGAATTAAGTCGTGCCATATACTAATACAAATTCTCAGTGTTGAGTGTGATTGTGATGTGTACATATATATATATATGTATATATATGGTATATATATATGTATATATATTGTATATATATACATGTATATATTGTATATATATATATTGTATATATATATACATATATATATATTGTGTATATATATATATATATACAATGTACCAAGAAAGATGAAAAAAAAAAAAAAAACCTGAACAGTCAAGGGAGAAATGCTCCTGAGATCACCGATCTGCTTGCGGAAACCCTTTCCCTTGTCTTCAGTCTCTGGTAAACCCCGCGTCTCACCCTGACTCTGCTGCTTCCCTTCTCAGAAACCCATCCCCCGCTCCTCCTGACGGTGTCCTTCTGTCTGAGTAGACTTCTTCCCCAGGTTTCCTGACTGTTGGTAAATTCTTTTCTTTTCTTTTTTTTAGGTTTTTTGAGACAGGGTCTCGCTTTGTGGTTCACGCTGGCTCCAAGCTCAGCCTCCAACTCACATCACAGCAATCCTCCTGCCCCTGCCTCCCGAGTGCTGGGATCACAGGCGTGAGCCACCACGCCCGGCACTGTGGCATGTGGTACTGGTTGCTGCTGGGCGTGAGTCTCCATGCCTAGTATTGTTATGTGGGGGGAATCGAACCCAGGCCCTTGCGCTTGCAAGACAGGCGCCGGAACTGCTGAGCTAACTCCCAGCCCCAGACTGTTGGTAAATTCTTTTACCACCCTCATCACCAGACCTCCTTATGCTACCCAGCACAACACATTCTTTTTATTTCTTTATTTTTAAATAAAGTAAGTAGGCTCAGTGTCACTATCTTGTCTAAGCTGGTTTGAATTCCTGGCCACATGCATTCTCTTAGCTCAGCCTCCTGAGTATTTGGGACTATAGGCGTGCAGCTTGACTTTCCACTTTTCTTTTGTAAATATCAATTTCAACATATAACTTGCATACTCTAAAATTCACCCTTCCAAAGCTTACATTCATTGAGTTTTGGTATGAAGAGGCACACAAACATCTTTGCAATAGAATTCCAAGGCTTTCCCATCACCCTCAAAGGACACCCCGTGCCCATTATAGTCATTTCCCATTCTCCCCCTGGAGCCCCTGGGAACCGATGATCTCATTTTTGTCTTTATGGATTTACCTGTTTGGGTTTCTCATGGACTTAGGTAATATACGCCCTTGTGCAACTGGCTTTTCCTACTTAGCGTAGTATTTTCAAAGTTCTTCCCATGGTAGCCAATATTAGTTCTTTAATCCATTTTTATTGCCAAATACTATCCCATGGTACGATAACAGTTTCCTTTTAAGTTATAAAAATATAGGATTGTTTCAAAGAGAAACAGCAATGGAATAACCATATAGCGACGTATGGCTATGAAATGAAGTCTGAATGCAAAAGACCAAACTTTGGGAGACTGGAATAGGGAGAGAGCACGTGAGTCCGTGCACACCAGCGCGAGCAGCTGGGGCGCCCCTCCTGGGGTGCTCACACTTTAACTCTGCAGTTTGGGAGGGGATCATTCCTTCAGTCTTCCCGCCCACACGGGTTTCGCTCTAAACTGGAGAACTGTGGCTGGGAACACAGTGGGTGGGAAATGTCCGTCAGGAATATTCAGTATCTCTTGCTGAGCTTTTTTCAGTTTGGCAGCTTCTGTGAGAATCTGTCCAAAGGCGAAGCTCTAGTGCTTTAAAAAGTTAAACCCAAGCACAAGCCTGTGATCCCAGCACTGAGGAAGCTGAGCAGGAGGACCGCCATGAGTTGGAGGCAAGCATGGGCCACGTAGACCAGTGTGAACTATAAAGAAGAATGACTCTGTCTCTCTCTGTCTCTCTCTCACTCTTTCTTAAAAAGGAGGAGGGAGGAGGGGGAAGAAGAAAAGCAAGGAGAAAAAAAAAGAATGAGAGAGAAGGAGAGACAGAAAGAGAAGGAAGGAGCGTTAAACCTAGCTAGGATGGTGTAGAGGAGTTGAATGATAATTCACATTGATGCAATACTGTTTGAACTCCAGGCACACCTGGAACAAACTCCAGATTCTCTCTAAGTTAAGTGTAATTTCAAAATTTGTGATGTGCTAATCAGAGGTTGCCAGCAACAAATTACAATTGACAAATTAATTTACATGGATTAGATAGTCTAGATCTCCTTACTCTACTTTGTAATTAAAGATGATTAAATCCTGTTGAGAGCAGGGAATTCAGGATTAAATTAGGGGAACCTATTATGTGATGATCTAGAAGAGGGGAGAGTGAAGGATTTAAAAATAAGCAACAAAGAAGGAGGGTGGGGGTGGGGCTCAGGGGTGGGTCTGATGCTGAGCGTGTGTGAGGCCTGGGGTTCGATCTCTAACACCTCAAAAAGTAAATATATAAAATGAAAGGAGATGAGAATGCTAGTTACTCTCATCAGTGTGTGTATCATATACCCCATTAATACTTATAAATCTCACATATTAATAAAACATAAAAAGGTGAACGTGTCCATCGAGGTGACACGTTCCCCAGAACTTGGGCACAAGACCCCTGACTCAACTCCGTACTTCATGCATGTGTCAGCTGCTTTACCACAACCATCCTATTTCTGATTAGGAGCCTGTCCAGGACCCCGCTCAGCACTCAGCCAACTCGTCACTTCTCTGTGTTTGTTTTCCTGACCTCAACTTGTCAAAGAGCTCTGAGTAGGTCTTTTGCTGAATGGGTCTGTCTGCTATCAGTTTGCCATTGTTGGACAATGACTATATAATTTGGGGAAGAAAATAACCCATTTATTTATGTTTTTACAAAACAAAGCTCCAGACTTATCTACTCTTTAAAAATCACCGCTTTCTTTGTGTTTCAAGGACCGAGAGTTCCATAATACGGTTATTTTACTAGTTTAATTGTCAGATATTAATTGTGCATCATATAGATGACAATGTGATATTCTGATACATTTATATATTGCATATGGATCAACTTGGGATGTTAGATTCACTGCAACCTCAGTTATGATTTCTTTTTGATGAGAACATTAAAAACGTTCTCTTTTCCACACCTGTAATCCTAGCCCTTGGGAGCCTGAGGCAGGATGATCATTTTGAGTTTTTGAGAGCAGTTTGAGCTACATAGTGAGTTCAAGGCCAGACTGAACTACAAAGTGAGACCGTGTCTCAAAAACAAAACAACCCCAAAGCTCCTTGTCTTTTATCTCTTTTGAATTATATAATATGGTCGATTATAGTCATCCTTCTGTATAACAGAACATCATAATTTACTCTTCCCATTTGACTAAGACTGAAGTGGTCTCCCCTTATTCCTTCTCCCCCTACTCTTCCATGGCCTCTAGAAAATCTCTCTCTCTCTCTCTCTGTGTCACACACACACACACACACACACACACACACACACACACACACTCACACTCTCTGCAGGAAAACATCCAGCCATAACAAGGAAACCCCGTCTTTTCCAGCAACATGGAAGGACCCAGAGATCTCTGGAACGCCTGCCCATCTGATGTTGCCTGATGTTTTCCTCACGCCTACTCTGGGGTGAAGACTACAGGGAGGAATCACCCCTTTTTCATGTTCTACTGTCACATCCCCTGCTGAAACAGAACAGGAGCTAACAGGGAGCCAGCTGGGCAATGGGATCTGCCTAGAGGTTGTGGGTGTGGAGTGTGTGTGGGTGAGGAAATCCATCAGGGATTAGTTTAATGAATGGCAGGGATGAGGGTCACCCCGATTCTCCTAATTGATCATCCATAACAACAACTTCATCCACCCTGAAATACTTTATTCTCTAATAACCCGACCAATCAGAATGTAAATGAACCGGCTTGTTTTTCTAGTTCTCAGAGCTAGAAATCCTATTTATTGCTTTTCTTATGTCTCTTGTGGAGCCTGAGGCTGAACCCTTGGGATTTTGGGAATGACATGTGCTTCTTTGGTAGTGAAGAATATTTGCACAGCATTAAATAGAAATTGTTCATAATATAGAATGTGGATGTGATTTTTAGCTCGCGGGTCCTGTGAATTTCTTATGCGGTTGCCGGGAGCATCAGCATGACATTCAACCTGTGATGCCCACTTTTAATCTGGCTCTTGTGTGTTCCCCTCGTCCAGTGTATCAGTGAGCAGGGGATGGGCTATGGCCACAGGAACAAGTTATCCTCCAAGCTCAATGGCTTGTGACACTGGAAATTTAGTGTGGGAGGCATAAAGTGAAAGAGTCAAATTTTAAATAATAATTGAAGACCTCACTTAAAAGTATAGTTCTAGGTAGATGGATGCAACTTGAGAATGTAATGGTAAATGAAATAAATCAGAAACACAAGCTCAAATTTCACATTTTCCTCTCATATGGGTATATATATGTACATATATGTACAGACATATGTGTGTGTATATATACATATGTGTGTATATATACATACATATATATACATATATGTGCATATATACATATATGTGCATATATATGATAGGTAAATAGGAAGTGGAGAGATGTTCAAATACTTCATTAAATTACATGCTCTGCTGTTTTAAACATATTTCAATGTATATGCTATTTATTTCATTTATACTAATAGCCTATCTTGGTGTATTGAAAAGAAACTCTGTTATTATCTTTTTTTGTAGAATGTTTTTGGCCTATATCTTATATTCTGAGTAAATACTTTGAAGCTAACAATACCTGGTGTCATAACTAATGCTATTCTCTTATTATTTGGTTATGAACATTTGTAAATGTCCATCAGCTGGAGACTGGATAAAAAAGTTGTGGTTCTTCTACACAATGGAGTATTACTCTGCCATAAAAAATGATGAGTTTGAATCATTTGTAGTTAAATGGATGTACCTTGAGGACATCCTCATAAGTGAAATAAATAGGTCACAGATGTGTAAATATCGTATCTTTTCTCTGGTATGAGAAAATAAAGATGTAAATGAGTTTTAGAATGTATGTTATATATTGTGAAATAGAAAACACTCAGAGCATAATGGAGCGAAGGGGGAAAAATAATGAGATTATAACAAAAAAGAAAGGAAACAAAGTTTCCTATGTATATAGGGGTTGGGGGTGTGAGGGTGGGTAGGGCTATAGGAAAAAATGAGAATTAAGTTGTGTCGTATACTGGTACAAATTCTCATTGTTGAATGCAATCATGATGTGTATATGCAATGCACCAATAAAGATTTTAATTAAAAAATAAGAAAAAACTAAAAAAGTATCATTTATTGTTTGAAGAAAAAAAAATCTACAAAACACTGGACTTTGGTCTTACCTGAAGGAAGAGTATTTGAACAATAACATGAAAAATGAAAAGCTGGTTGGGGGGTCGGGGTACAGTGGCTGAGAGCGTGGTTAGAAGGCACAAGGTTCTGGATTCCATTCCTAGCACTGGAGACAGAGACACAGAGAGACAGGCAGAGACTGGGCTGTACCAAGGCCCTTAGCTTTTTTTGTTTGTTTTGTTCTGTTTTTTTGAGACAGGGTCTCGTTTTTGTAGTTCAGGCTGGCCCTGAGCTCAATGTGTAGCCCAGGTGAGCCTCGAACTCACAGCAATCCTCCTGCCTCTGCCTCCTGAGTGCTGGGATGACAGGTGTGAGTCACCACACCTGGCACTGTGGTGTGTGGTACCAGCGATCAAACTCGGGACCTTGCACTTGCCAGGCAGATGCCAGAACCACTGAGCTAAATCCCTGGCTTACAAGGCTCTTAGTTTAATCCTCAGCACTGAAAAGAGAAAACAGAACAAAGAAAACAAAAACAAAGAACCAGAAAAGATCTGAAAAAAATTCCAGAGGATGTTCACAGGTCATATTTACATTTTAAAATGATTTTGGGCGGGCCGGGGATTTAGCTCTGTGGTTCCGGTGCCTGTCTTGCAAGTGCAAGGGCCTGGGTTTGATCCCTGGTAAGCACATACCATACGGGGTGTGGAGACTCACGCCAAGCAGCAATCAGTACCACATACCACAGTGCCGGGCGTGGTGGCTCACGCCTGTCATCCCAGCACTCGGGAGGCAGAGGCAGGAGGATTGCTGTGATGTTTGAGGCTGAGCTCAGGGCCAGCCTTAACTACAAAGTGAGACCCTGTCTCAAAAAAACCTATAAAAAAATAAATAAAAACTTGGATTGGCCCTGATACGCTTCTCTTCCAAAGAACCTCTCATTTTCTAGGTACACACTCTACCACTGAGCTGCGCCACTTTATTTAACAACTGAACAAAAGCCTCAGTCAGAGCCAGATATCCTGTGGAATGAAGGCGTGGACTGCAGGATGCGATCCTGTTTGTTTGTTGTATGAGGTACAAGCATTTTAGCAAAACTGGAATCGTTGTTGTGTAAGTTGTAGATTTTTTAGAAAGGCAACTTGTTTTTTGTCTTCTTATTTTTTGTGGTACCAGGGATCAACCTCGCACCAGGACCTTGCACTTTCGAGGCAGTTGTGGAAATGACTGAGTAAATCCCTGGCCCCAAATTTTACATGTTTATGGAGTGCAACATGATATTAGATCAATAAGTCACTAAATGAGGAATGGGCTACTTCAATGAAGAAAATTAACATACTTTCACATAGTCACCTTAAAAAGATAGTGCTGGTGGTTGAACCAGGCTTTCACATGCCCGTGAGCACTCTGCGCCGAGCCCCTCCTGTCCCAGCCCTGATCACCCTCTTCTCTCTTGGTGGGAAGACCACCCGAGCCAGCGCTTTGGTAAGTCCCGAGTGCGGCACCGTGTCATGCAGCGCAGCTTCTGCGGACATCAGCTCTCCAGACTGGTTTGTCCCGCATATCTGCTGCTGTGTATGCTGTGACCTACATCTCCCCAGTTCTTCCCCGCCCTCTTCCCCTCTGTAACCACGGCATGAATCTCTCTGTGTATTTGTCTGGTTTTTTTTTTTTTTTAGATTCTATCTATGTGTGAGATCATGTGATACTTGTTTTTCTGTGTCTGGGTTATTTCACTTTAGCATAATGTCATAAAGATTCTTATATGTTGTGACAAATAGCTGACCTTCTTTCACTGATAAAACTGAACAATATTTTATTATGTATGTGTCTCTTAATATATAGATACATCATTTTCTTTTTCATTAGTATGTCTTTATAGCATATAGTGATTTGTTACATGTACATATCTTAGTTTTTCCTATTTCCTCTTCTCCTCTCTCTATACCTCTGTCTCTAGATCTCCTTGCTATTTACAGAAGATCTATATCTGTTTCCCATTTTTCTATCTTTGTTTTGCCCTTTAAATTATTTATACTTTGAAGTTCTTGTGTAAGAGAAATCACGTGCTATTTAAGTTTGTGTGTCTCATTTATTTCACTCAACATTATGGTCTCAAAGTCCATACATTTTCCTACACATGACTCGAGTTTATCTTTCTCTATGGAACAGTGGCACTCCGTTGTGTGTAAATAACACATTTTCCTTATTCATTTATTTGTTGCTGGGCATATGGTCTGCTTCCAAAGTTTAGCTATTTTGAATTGTGTTGCTATAAACATAGGTATGCACAGATCACTGTGGTAGGATGTCTTTAATTTAACCCTTTTGGCAAGGTGCGAAAAATGGAAATAGCTGAGACCAGTGGAATTTCTAGCTTTAGTTTTTGAGGAATCTCCACAGTAGTAATACCACATTTTCTTCATCTGTTGATTTACACATAGTGTTATGGTTTGGATCTTGACTCTCCCCCAGGGGCTTATGGGTTGAAGGGTTTGCTAGGTTGTATGGAGTCTCTCCTTAAGCCTCCGTACTGTCTGCCTCAATGGCTACTTGTATATACCTTCCCCACAACGGTGTGCGAGGGTTCCTTTTTATTCACATCCTTGCAACAACTTATATCTCACTTATTTAGTTTGATTTAAGTATTAATTTTGGGTGGATTGAATTCAGGGTTGCTCTATCATTGACCTATCTCCTCAGGCCATTTTATTTTAGTGTTTGAGACACCAACACAGTAGGTTGCCCAGGCTGGCCTTGAATTTAGGATCATTCTGCTTCATCCTCTTGAGTAGCGGGGATTATAGGCGTGTGCCCCTGAAGACGCCTTTCCGTCTCTCTGTCTCGCTGTCTTTGCCTCTCTGTCTCTCTCTTTCTCTCTCATGCATCACTTTCCAATTGAGCTAAATTCCAGTCTCCTAGCATAACTCATTCTGGTTTTCACAGCAAGTTTGGAATTTGTTGTAAATATAGCTGTCACTCTTTTTTTTTTTCCTTTTGTGAAGGGTCAGCTAATGACTATTTTCTCCTTGGCAGGCCATACTGAGTCTGTTGTGACTACTCATCTCTCTTTTAAGAATGAAAGAAATTACAGACAATATATAAATGAGTGATCACTACTATAAATACCAATAAAGCTTTATTCATAGACTTGTGAAGTGGTCCATAGTTTTCTGACCCCTCTATTTGGAGACTCCAGAATCACTTGGTGTTTGGACAACTAGTTTGCTTGTGAGTGGGAGACATGCCCCATCCCAGATCACTGGGCCCTGCATGCCCATCTTGTCTTGGTCACTTGCTCTGCCATTTTCTTTCTTTCTTTTTTTTTTTTAGGTTTTTTGAGACAGGGCCTCGCTTTGTAGTTCAGACTGGCCCTGAGCTCAGCCTCCAACTCACATCACAGCAATCCTCCTGCCTCTGCCTCCCGAGTGCTGGGATTACAGGCGTGAGCCACCACATCCTGCACTGTGGTATGTGGTACTGGTTGCTGCTGGGCGTGAGTCTCCACGCCCAGTATGGTATGTGGTTACCGGGGATCGATCCCGGGCCCTTGAGTTTGGAAGACAGGCGCCCGAACCATGAGCTAAATCCTTGGCCCCTCTTGCTCTGCCATTTTCATGGATAAAGCCGTGACTATGGCTGCACCAAAGGCAAGAAATCCTGGGTTTGCTCTGTCCAATGACCCTATATTAGTCATTCCTTAGCAAGGGGCTTCAACTGGGTCCATAGTGGCAGCCAGGTTGGCAGTGTAGCTCAGTGGTAGAACACTTGTCTGCTGTGCATAAAGACATTGGTTCCACAATCAGCTCAACCAAAAACCAGAATCCATTAAAAATATCTTTTTTTT